>JASPKZ010005432.1:0-75373 GCA_030220185.1 Diploptera punctata
AGACAGAATATAAGAGAGAGAAAGAAAGACAGAAAGAGAGAAAGGACAGAGAGAGAAGCGAAGAAAGAAGAGAGAGAGAAATAAAGAAAGAGAGAGAGAAAGAAAGAAAGAGGGAGAAAAAAGAGGAAAGTGAACGACAGAGAGGAGAAAGAGAAAGGAAATAAAGAGAGAAACGAAAAGAGAGAGAGAGAGAGAAAGACAGAGAGAGAAAGAAAGACAGAGAGAGAGAAAGACGATAGAAAGAAGAGAAGAAATAAAGAAGAGAAAGCAAAGAGATAGAGAACGAGAAAAGAGGGACAGAGAGGGAGAAAGACGGAGAGAAAGAGAAAGGAAAGAGATAGAGAAAGAAAGACAGATAAGAGAAAGGAAAAAGAAAAAAGAGGAGAGAGAAAGAAAGACAGGACAAGAGAAAAGAGGAAACGGAGAGAAAGAGAGAGAGAGATAGATGGAGAGAGAAAGAGAGAGAGAAAAAGACAGAGAGAGAAAGAGGTAGAGAGAGAGAAAGAAAGAAAGAGAGAGAGAGAGAGAGAGAAAGAAAGAAAGAGAGAAAGGAAGAGGTAATGTACGTAAGAAAATAAGTGGTTATTTCATTAATTGGCCTATCGGTTTTATTTGCTTTGAGGTTCTGTATCTAAATTTATTTTATAGGTCTAAATGAAATTATGTCTCTCCATCATAACCGAACAATTTAAGGCATGATGCTTTGGTGCAGAGTTTTGGGACTTGGGCTTGTTCGAGTCCCCATAGGAAAGAAATTCATTACCATCATCAGCAGCATCAAGGATTAGACCTTGGTGCTTGTTCAGATCTCAATTTAGAATTGGTCTGTCCATCTTTTACTAGGCCTCCTACTTTTTTGGTCCTAGTGGTTTCTAATGAAGAATATAATTTAATATTCTGTTGTTGTCATGGGCTAGTGGTCAGCGTTACTGACTACTGTTCATGAAGTCCCGGGTTTGATTCCCTGTCAGACCATAGGGAATTATTCCTGTGGTTGCCCATGATCTGCAATTTAAGTCAAGTTTAGGTTAAGAACTCTCCTGGCGCTTCATTATCATTTATCACCCATCATGTCATCGGGGTTAATACGTAGGCCTAACTCCGCCTTTCACGTGCCTCAACCTAAGAAATGGATTACAGTATTCCGCCAATGGCAGGGGAGGAAACCAGAAATCTCATAAAAGACAACCTGGTGACATTAGACAAAAAAAAAAGTATGTTGTTATCCATTCTATTGATGTGTCCTTCCATTCGTCTCTGTAGTACGAAATCTTAACTAATAGCTTGAATAAATTTAGTTTTGTTCGTGTATCTTAATTTCGTTTCAGATCTGCTATTTTATAGCCACACAAACCCCTCAGAAACCTATTTATGAAGTTCTATTCTTCGTTTCTGGCTTTTGGTTAGGACCTACTATTCCGATCCAAATAGTGGAGTCGGAAGAATGTGGCAATAAATTTTCTCGTCGATTTCGGCCAGTATGGGGGCGGTGCCAAAGCAGCACCATGATGAATTTGGATAGCTACAGTAAGTAGCAGCTCTAGGTTTAAAAAATCTATAATGACTGATGCATCCGATGTGCTGATCACATGTCACTCCCGTACTGGCTGGACGATCGTCCACCTCTGTGATTAAGGTATGTGGATTTGAGACCTTCAGGCGGCTGTAGGCCAAGGGCGTTCTAGGTCTGTCGCACCCTGGAGTTGTTTAAATGGAATTAAGTCCTCTTGAAAACTTTGACTGTTGTGTCCACTGTAGTATTGTCCAAACTTTTCATTTCAGGCAATTATGATATGAAAAACTCTTTCAATACAAAAATAACTTTTTCGTTAAATTATAATTAATATTACAATTTAAAAACAAAGAAATTAAACATAGGCTCAATTCTGGAAATGCGTGCTATTATGCATTGCAGAGACTCTTGATGTCCCAACTCCTTTCAAAAAACGTAAAATTCTTTTAAAAAAACACTAAACTGAAAATATATAAAACTATTATTCTACCAGTTATCACCATCATTATCAACATAGTACTTTCATGAATTTAGACCATTTGTTGACCTGTTTCGGCCTCAAGAAAAACACCATCCAGAAGTCTTTTGAGTGGACGTCCTGGTCTTCTTCTTCCTGCAGGTTGATATCTTAACATTTCTTTGAGTAGGCCTATCCTGTGATCTTCCATTCGATTAACATGTTGTATCCATCTTGACTTATAATCAGTATTTTGTTTTCTAAAGGTTCCATGTGTAATTCTTCTAAGATATCTTCTTTTTTTTTTTTTGTGATCTAGTAGTGTGTATCCTGCAGTCCTCCGAAGATATCTCATTTCAGCAGATCTAAGTCTCTGTATATCCTTCTGTTTCAACGTCGATACTTCGCTACCATTTGTATGAATGCGAAATATGGACTCTTTCTTTAAGGGATTAAATGAGATTATGTGTATTTGAGAATAAAGTTCTTAGGAAAGTTTTTAGACCAGAGAGAGATGAACAGACAGGTGAATTTAGAAGACTACATAACAATGAACTTCATGGTCTTTATAGGAAGCCAGATATGATAAGAACAGTTAAGTCTCGTAGATTGCGATGGGCAGGGTATGTGGCACGAATGGGGAATGAAAGACGTGAATAGAAACTTTTTGTAGGAAAGCCATGGGCAAAACGCCCAGTTGATAGACCAAGAATGAGGTGGGAGAACATTTTGAGGGAAGTAGATTATACAGGGAATGATTAGAAAACATTTAATCGGGATAGGATGCTTATGTCCGCGTGGCCATGAACCTACGGGTTCGAAATTGCCAGTGAGTTAGTTAAATTAATCAGTAGTTAATTAAAGGCAGTGAGAAATATGTGTAAATGTCTGATATTTCTAGCTGTATTAATCACTAACATACATGAATCAGAATTTGAAAGTACTGTAGGCTATGACTCCAATCGCAGATTGTCAAGCCATTCATAATAGACTTGTATATAAAGATCTGTATGAGTGTTTTTCTTCCTTGACTCATACAAAGAGCTTCTTTATTAAATTTCGTACTGCAAGTTGCAATTTCAATACTGAGTCTCTATTTCCCCAGATGGCTCTGGTGTTGATAGCAAGTTATATACAAGTCTCCAGAGAAGAGTGCCTGTACTGTAAGGGAGGAACATCCCCAGAATAAAAAAAAACAAAACTAGAAGTAAATGGCAAAATATAAATTGAAAATATGGCATATATAATAAGAAAAATGGACGAGACGATGCGAAAAATATGTCGAAGGTAATAATATTTTCTATAGTGGAAAGAAAATGGAGGAAGGGTGAAAAAAAAAGTTGGAAGAGTGGTCTGGCTGTTGGAAGAGGGAAGGTAAGGAGGGGAAGGAATGTAATGACGATAGATTTTTAGGGAGTGGAAAAGAGAAGGCTGGGAAATAGGTAGAAGGGAAAAAAAGACATAGCACATCCCAAGAAGTCATCCACAACGTTCATGGGGTTTTATGGGCGAGTCTGTAGAAGACGGGGAAGTTGGACTTGAATTATAGGTAGAGAAGGAAAGCTCTTCGCTCGGAATTACATGACGTGGGCGGACAAGAATAAGAAGAACTTGACCTCAACTCAGATTTACTTCAAAGTACTGACTCCGCTATTTTCCTTTACTCTACCCGATCCTTTTGTTCTTTTGTTACTCCAAACAACTGGGATTTTCTCGCTTCCCCAGAACAGCATGTCTCCGTGTCTCGCTCTTAACTTTCGAAGCCTTAAAATAATAACTAACTAACTCGCTGTCACTATAGATTTTGATTTGATTAGATTTATTTAGTCTGGTGGAGTTAAGGCCATGTGGCCTTCTCTTCCACTCACCAGGACAAACATATATTACATCAGAATATAACAATCTCTATTAACTCTAATATTAAACACTAAATAACAATTTTATCAAAAAGATAATATCTATTATATTACGATCTATAATGCAACCAGTTAATGTTAGTTAAAATTAAGACTAAAACTAATAATAAAATGTATACAAGCAAGACATTAAATTGTCCCTGTCTAACGTTTATAAAAAACGAAGAAAAAATAATGAGATACAGAAAACTAATTATACGTTTGTACAATATTTAAAACAAAACAAAAGAAAATATTTGTTAATCTTAATATTATTTTCATAGATAATTAAATGTATTAATTGTTAAAAGAATACTATTAGTGAGGTGTATAGCTAAGTTAGTTTGCTATTAAATAATTCTTTAATTTGTTTTTGAAGGATGTTATAGGCCTAGTGTAGAAACTTTTAGGTACATGCCCGCGCGGACATAAGCTCTCCATACTTTCCTATCCTGAGCTATTTTTTTCCAATCATACCCTATATAATCTACTTCCTCGAATCATAGTTAATGTTATTATCCCACCTCATTCTTGTCGTTTTCCCTCTGGTTTTCCTACAAGAAGCTTCCATGTTCATCTTTTATTCCTCATGCGTGCCACATGTCCTACCTATCGCAATCAACGAGACTTAACTGTTCTTTTTATATGTGGTCCCTTATAAAGATAGCTCACTGTTAGAGGCCTATGTTTTCTACATTCGCCTATTTGTTCATCTCTATTTGATCCAAAAATTGTCCTAAGAAATGTATTCCCAAATAGGCCTCCCTTGAAGAAAGAGTCCATGTTTCGCATCTACATAATAAAACTGGGAGAATAACTTTTATATATTTCAGTTTGACGTTTTTGAGGAGTTGGGACGACAAGAGCCGAATTTCCAGAATTAAGCCGATGTTTAATTTAATTTATTTGTGCTTCTCATTCCTATTTGTGATAATTACACGCTTTATATTAGCTTGACCTGTATCTATCTATCTATCTATCCATCCATGTATCTATGTAACGGAATATTTCAACGCGATTTTTACCCACTTAAAATCATTGGATCGACTTGAAACTTTGTATAGGTACTTGTAGAGGACCCGTGACAATACAATAATTTCATATTTATTAAGGCTAGGATTCTTATGTAATAAAAGATAAGTTAGTAAATATTATTCAACTGTTTTGTGTGTGAAACCAAGATAAAAGACAATCAGAAGTAGTAACTTATCATTACACTATTCAACTGTTTTGTGTGTGAAACCAAGATAAAAGACAATCAACTATAACTTCTCGTTATACTATGTTGCAATCTTACCTTTTACTACATAAAAATCCCAGCCCTAGTAATTATTGTAGGCTGTTTAAATAGTTCTTAATAACTTCAAACTAACTCGCAAAAATATCTACATTAATGTCTAACTGCAATAGGCTATTAGAACCCATTTTATTCTATCTTAACTGTAAACCAATTAAAAAAATACATTTAGGATAAAAAATAAATTGGGATGCTTACTGACATAAAATATAGCCTACATGTAAGGAGACTAATTGCAGTTTATGACTGTTCTTAAATTATTTTATTTTTAAGTTACTAGTTAATACCCGGGGTGCGCTGCTACGCCTAAATAAATGAAAATTAATGTGTTTTTATGTTTAGTTGAATAAATAGGCCTAAAAGAAAAAATAATTATAAATTTATATTTTTTACATACCCCGTGCTGATTACTCGGCGTTGCCCGGGAATCTACCTATCCCAATCTTCTTCACATAAACGAGCTGAAATACGAAAATTAATGTGTTTTTATGTTTATTTAAATAAGTAAAAGTAAACATTCATGTAGTAATTATTTTTAGATACTCCGTGCTGTTTACAGGGCGTTTGTCCGGGAATCTACTCATCCCGATCTTCTTGGCTTAGGCCTAAATGAGCAGAAAGACAAAAATTAATCTACATTTTATGATCAGTTGAATAAGTAAAATGAAATATTATAAATGTTTCAATGTATGGAAGTGAGGTATGGACACTCAATAAATACTACAAGAATAGACTAATAGCTCTAGAAATTGATTGTTTAGGCAGAAGTGCCAGAAAGTCAAAATTAGAACATGCCACAAATAAGGAAATTAGATATATAATGGAAGCAGAAGAAAGCATAATCGAAAGAACTGAGGAGAAGAAATTAAAGTGGTTAGGACATGTTTTAAGAATGGAAGATGAGCGATGGCCAAAGCAACTATAGGCCTACCCATGGCATCCGACCAGAAGGAGGAAGAGAGGGAGACCGAAGTTAACATGGAAGGAAAACATGAAGACATTAATGCAAGCAAGAGGGCTAAGCATTGAAGATGCCCAAGATCGTAGACTTTGGAGGTTTGGCACGGGAAGACGGCAGCAAGTGTAAAAACCCGAAGATAGAGAGAGACATATTATAAATGTATGTCGTAATTATTTTAAGATTACCCGGTCTTGCCCGGGAATCTACTTATCTCGATCTTCTTTGCATAAATTAACTAAAAGACAAAATTCGTTATTGTGAGTTATCCGTAAAAGAATACCCGCCATGTGCTGCTATGCTTGCACAGGAATCTACGTAGGCCTACTTGTCTAGATCTTCTTGGCATCAATGAAAGACAAAAATGGTTATTGTAAGTTATCCGTAAGATATAAACATATGCCGTCCTGACTTTTTGAGATATTCAATTCTGTGAACATTAATTTTGTGGCATTTGTTATGGTTTAGGCAGCGTAAGCAATTTAAGCGTCCAAAGAGCTACTTTTTTCACGTTCTCCGCTACAAAGGGCGATTTTTAAGGGTGTAGGAGTTGAGTATCGCAACTCTCTTATAGCCTATGATCATCCCGGGAATCTCCTGAAGATTTTGCAAAAAGCCCCATCACAATCGGATCAACGGTATAGCCTAAAGTACGAACAAACAAACATTCATTTTTATGTAGGCCTATTATTTGATAAGAACTGGAATGAGAACAAGCGGACATGCATTGGATAGATAAGAACGAGTCGAGAAGGGAAATAAAGTTTAGGCATAGAAATACGTGTAAACATTGAAAATATGTTTATAAAATACATTGTTATTGTTTTAATTATAAATAAGGAATAATGAAGTTTATGTAAACTTCGGGTTTTTACAGCTGCTGCCGTCTTCCCGTGCCAAACCTCCAAAGCCTACGGTCTTGGGCATCTTCAATGCTTAGCCCTCTAGCTTGCATTAATGTCTTCATGCTTTCCTTCCATGTTAACCTTGGTCTTCCTCTTTTCATCTTTCTGTTCGGATGCCATTCATATAGTTGCTTCGGCCATCGCTCATCTTCCATTCTTAAAACATGTCCTAACCACTTTAATTCCTTCTCCTCAATTCTTTCAATTATGCTTTCTTCTGCTTCCATTATGTTTCTAATTTCCTTATGTGACATGTTCTAATTTAGACTTTCTGGCACTTCTTCGTAAATAATCCATTTCTAGAGCTATTAGTCTATTCTTGTAGGCCTAGTACTTATTGATTGTCCATACCTCACTTCCATACATTGCAACAGATTCCACCAATGTTTTACCAATATATTTTTTTGTGTCTTTCCAAATTTGCTTATCCCACAATATGGAATTTAACGATGATATTATTTTGCTACTCAATTCAATTCTATGTTTTATGTTCTCTTTCCTATACCTTCGATGTTATCCATAATTATTCCCAAATATTTAGTTTGTTTCACTTGCTTTATTTGGATTCCTTCTTCCAATATTAAATTTTCTCTTTCATTGCTATTTATTGCCAGATATTCTGTTTTTTTTGTAAATTTACTGTGAGACCCCATGATTCATATGTGTTTTTCAACCTTTTTAATCATGAATTCCATATCAAAACCAGTTGATCATCGGCAAATTGTAATGTCAGGATAAATCTGTTGCCTATTTGCAGCTTTGTTTCCATTTCGTTAATATGAATTTATGTAAAGTTGATAAACCATAAAACAATAGGCCTACATTCTCTTCTTTCAAATATAAAATAACTAAAACAATTTACTGCAAATGTCGATTATTAGCATTTGACTGAATATTTTTGTTTTCTTGTTAGAATTCAATTCTGTAGGCCTAATGAAATTATCTTTGTCAGTACTAATGTCCTTTTAAATGTTAGAATATTCCCGTATATTCTACGAAATTTAATGTGAAGAGTTTCCGGGCTATGAGGCCGTGGTCCATTGGCGTTTCTCACTCAACTATGGAGGGCATCGTCAGTGTTCCCTGGTCGAGTCTGTCCATTATCCGTAATAGTTCCATATATCCTTCTAAGTAGGCCTATCTTTCTTTCAAAATCGAGCAATCGAGCTGTCATGTTAAGTCAGAATCATGTAGGCTAAGTTAGCACTGGTTTAATTAGGCCTAGTATTTACACAATCTTTTTTTTTTTTCCCCCAGGTGTTAGATATTTTCGTTTCAATTTTTTATTGCAAAATTACATTTATTAGAATCTCTTTTTTTTTATTCTTCCTAAGTACGCTGCTGTTTTGTTTATTTATTAAAACTCCAGGGTACGTGAAATTGTTTACATTCTCAAGTGTATTATTCTGTATCAAAATAGGCTATGTTGTTAAGTTTTTTTTTTTTCTGTATTTAGTACTTTCATTGAACTCTTCAGTTGTGTTTAGTCCAATGTTTTAGTAAAGTTTCATTCATTAAATATTTGGTACAGTTGGAAGACCAAAGGATACGAGGATTAATGCAGTAATTATTCCTTTTCTCAGCAGCAAGTAGAAGAATTACGTTGAGTATTTAACTCATGCCCCAAATGTCAGTCAATGACTAATCACATTTCAATGAATATTGATTAACTACCAATCACAGTCGTTTTTCACCTCGGTTTTATCACCTCCATATAACCAAGTGGCTCCCAGATTGTGCATATAGTGCACGAATTAAACCAGATTCTGCTTGCGAGATATAATAGAAAACGTTCGTAGCAATTGATTATACCATAAAAAAAAGAAACCATTGTTTGCACTTTCTTAAATGTATTAATTCCCCAGGAATTAACGTAACAGAAAAATATAATTGACATATTTACATCATAGGACATCCGAAATTAATTAATAGCCTGTAATGATGTGTTTCATTTTTTCTCCACCAGGGTGCATTCTTACAAATTTCGATTCTGTTTGGCAATACATATGATCTGGTTGCAGTGATGAACAAATGTAACATAACGTTTCTTCATTTGTTTTCAAACATTGCCAATTACATTAAATATACAAATATTTAAAAATAACCATATTTAATTAATGCTTTGTGAGTAAACAGCTTAATTTTATTCGTTAAATAGTCCTAACAAATGCCACTCTTGATTTGCAAATTCTCTAGATAAATTGAAAATCACTCGTGGCATTACTTATGAAAACGTAAGGATGGAGGTATAGGATAGAAGAGGCCAAGTCCTGACATTGGGTTGTAATACCATTATAGAAGAAGAATATCCATCCATTAGGCCTACAGCACGGTGGACAAAGAGATACAAAGTTTCGAAGCATGTGCTGTGACTAATATCATAATTACAAAAAGTAAAATAAAATGAGGTAATTTGTGTCGGGTGCTTGTTGGAGAGTGCACCGTTGTGCATCCAGAGGAAAATTAACCTGCCGCCACTGGGTGCAATAAGAAGTTACGTCTACGCGTGGTCAGGGACTTACCTGCCCCACTTATCTCATATTTCCATCTTAATTTACATTTCAATTCCAGCGTCTGCTGAGCCACGAAAAAATCGTGAAATCATGGTTGACTCGAATTTACATTCCGTTCTGTTCATGGAATTCTTTATTGCGGAGTTTTTCCGTTGCGCCTGAATGATGATCGTGTTTTGAAACTTTGGCAAGTTCTTGGAAAAGGAATTCTGCCAGTTTTGAAGAAAGCTGTATAAACGTTTTCTTTGTGAATGAATGGATGTTTTTACTACAGCCTGTTCCTGCTTTCTCAATTGAATTATCTAAAATTACCGACTAGCCTATACATCATAAACTAATTGTGAGATATACCCAGTAAACGAGGGATATTTTAAAGAAATGGCTGAATTAAGTTACCCTAACTAATTCAATAACTACCTGGCACAATCCAACCCATAGATTACGCGGAGCAACAAATATATATAACTGTAGAATCCATATTAATGAAATGGAAACAAAGCTGCAAAGGTATGGGGATCCCAATAGGTAACAGATTTTTGCTGACATTACAATTTGCCGATGATCAACTGGTTTTAGCGCAAGACAAATTTGATATGGAATTCATGATAAAAAGGTTGAAAAACACATATGAATCATGGGGTCTGACAGTAAATTTACAAAAAACAATATCTGGCAATAAATAGCAATGAACGAGAAAATTTAATATTGGAAGAAGGAATCCAAATAAAGCAAGTGAAACAAACTAAATATTTGGGAATAATTATGGATAACATTGAAGGTATAGGCAAAGAGAATATAAAACATAGAATTGGATTGAGTAGCAAAATAATATCATCGTTAAACTCCATATGGTGGGATAAGCATATTTGGAAAGACACAAAAAAATATATTGGTAAAACATTGGTGGAATCTGTTGTGTGCAATGTATGGAAGTGAGGTATGGACAATCAATAAGTAGGGCCTACTACAAGAATAGACTAATAGCTCTAGAAATGGATTATTTACGCAGAAGTGCCAGAAAGTCAAAATTAGAACATGTCACAAATAAGGAAATTAGAAATATAATGGAAGCAGAAGAAAACATAATTGAAAGAATTGAGAAGGAATTAAAGTGGTTAGGACATGTTTTAAGAATGGAAGATGAACGATGGCCAATGCGACTATATCAATGGCATCCGACTAGAAGGAGGAAGAGAGGGAGACCGAAGTTAACATGGAAGGAAAACATGAAGACATTAATGCAAGCAAGAGGGCTAAGCATTGAAGATGCCCAAGATCGTAGGCATTGGAGGTAGTTTGGCACGGGAAGACGGCAGCAGCTGTAAAAAAAACCGAAGATAGATAGATAGATATAACTTTTTTTTGTCTCAGAAAGAAAAATATGCGATTCTGATAGTATTTTTTCTCCTGAATTCAAATATGATATCGGCTTTTCTCCATCACGCAAGGTTTCCGAGAGACGGGCATTTATAATTATAATTTCAAACACTTTAGCCTAATATTTTCTACATTCGTAACTACACAATATTCGGACTCACCTAGAAAGTAAGAAATTACGATTTTCTGCTATATTTCGCCTGTGAAGCATCCCTCTTGATGGTCCGACAATAATCGGCCAGCATATTAGGATTCCATTTGCCTTGATATCTCTTTTCCATAGGCCTAGCTGAAATCTCCTCATGAAAGTGTTCCCCGTGCTCGTCGCTCAATGGACAAATTGAGAAAAAACGTTTATTAAAAAAATTATTATTTAAATCCATTAATTGAAATTGAAATAAAAAAACTGTGGGTGATGGAGAAATTTCGAATACATATTTGAAAATACGATAAAACTGCATTAAGTACAACTATTGGTACTCATGAGACAAAAATCATGTTGACCAGTGTTATTGGCCGCGCTGGCATTAGCTCTGCATATATTCCTATCCTCAGCTAATAGGCCTACTTTCCATTCATCTCCTGTATAATCTACTGAAATCAAAATCTTAATATATAGAAATTTCGTGTCACGTTGTTTGTCCGCGATGGAATCCTAAACTACTGAACCGATTTTAATAAATTTTGCACACTGTGTGCAGTTTGATCCAACTTGAGACTTAGAGTAGTTTATAACTAAATTTATAGTCGCATTACTTTTTTATTGCAAATGATTTGTTTATTATTTAACAAAGAGTTGTAATAATCAGTGAGTTCCATACGATTCTAACAGATGGCGGTGTAAGGTAATTGGTTTATTATTTAACAAAGAGAGATCCAGATAACTGTGCTTTTTGTTGCAACCGCGAATTTCAATTGAATTACAAATATTGATTATTTCATAATTTAAGTGTGTTCAGTGTTTATTTTATTTTCAATGTTATTAATTTTGCGTGTATTAGTTTTAAGTAATCTGTCTGAAAGACAGCAACTTAATTTAAATTTTTAACGTATAGCCTACCTTAGCCACAGCAACGCGTGGCCGGGACTTCTAGTATTCATATATTTTTTTTTATTCTCCCACTTCATTTTCTTACGAAACATCATAAATCGGCGTCTAAAAATCACATTCCCAGGTGAATCAGTTTAACTTTATAACGGAATATCTGTGTTAGATATTTCTAAATTGTGTCGAGACACGAAAATACTCTTGTCTATAGTGTGCTAACATTCAAATCATTAGTAGAAATGGTTGAAGCACACGCCATCTCTAATTGTGTGGCAGTTTGCGTATTTACATGCTATTTTCCAAGTAGGCCTATGGTTATTACGGAGGCTATGTAACTTCAGGGAGATAACGTTTGGCATGAAAGTAATTTGTTGCAATCAGTATGAAAAAAAGTTTTTTTTTTCAGTTTACACCACCAATGTAGTCTTGTTTACAGCATTTTATTATCTTTACTGTTGATCTGTCAGCTCCCTATCTCACTAAGGGTTATTTTTTTTAAAGGCTTTTAACGTCAGATCAGCGCTGTTATTGTGGTTTATGATTGTTGTCTGTTTATATGGAGGCTGTAAAATTTGATGGTCTAACACGTACACCCAGTTCTTTTGTGACTTTTACAAATTAATTTCCGTTTAAGAGTTTTCAAAAACTCATTTCAGTTAAAATCTTTTGTTATTGGCACGCGTAGCTACCACTCGTTTTCACATTTAACACTTTTAAAATTGACTTGTAACCAAAGTTTTGATTATATTTTTGTCCAAACAAAGTATTTTAATTCTTAAACACTTCAAAAATAATAAATATCATCGTTGGCTCTCAACTACCATGCAGCGAATGCACAATTGGAAAACAAGTGGTGAAACAGGACTTCCAATGTCCCCAACCCTGTTAATATTTGTACTGATCATAATAATAATAATAATAATAATAATAATAATAATAATGCTTCATTTTAGCTGCCATAGTTAAGGCCATAAGGCCTTCTCTTCCACTCAACCAGCGAATAGTAGAATTATACAAAAAATACATACATAGGCCTATTACAATTTTAAGATATTATTAAAATACAGACCAAACAAAATACAATGATGATGTAATCTAATACTAGCTAATACTAACAAAAACATAGAATATAATCAAATTAAAATAATATAAAGTAAGTAGCTTCCTAGATGATTAGGCCTATTAACCCTTAAATTGGCAAAACACAAATTTCTTCTGTTAGTTATTTGAATGTGGCGGACCGCAGTGAAATCGCAATCTTGTATAACTGTTATTATTAGGTATATTGTATAATTAGACACACATTTAAGTGGCTTATTTTTGTTCGTTTTCTTCTGATTTATTAAAGATATTAAATTAATTGAAGAAAATGATGTATCCAAAAGGATACATTACGAATTTAAGGGTTAATGGAATGCTCTATATAGGCCTAGTTGTTATGCAGTTAATGTTTTCATTGTGTCGAACATAAGATATCAGTTAATTTGTATTTAAATAATGATAGCGATTGACAGTCCCTGACGTGACTGGGAAGTTCCATGCTCTAGTCATAGATATTGTGTAAGGTTCAGAGTATAGACATGTCCTGTGCTGTGGTATCAAAAGTAAAGAAGAGTCTTATGATCTTGTTCCTAAATTGCGATGAGCCAATAAATTTTGAAAATGTGTTGTTAAATAACTTGGTGATTCTGAGACTATTTTTCCTCCTGAATTCAAATTTGATATCGGTTTTTCTCCATCACGCAAGGTTTCCGAGAGACAGGAATTTATAATTTCAAACACTTTAATATTTTCTACATTCGTAACTACACAATATTCGAACATTCGGACTCACCTAGAAAGTAAGAAATGACGATTATCTGCTATATTTCGCCTGTGGAGCATCCCTCTTGATGGTCCAACAATAATAATCGGCCAGCATATTACAATTCCATTTGCCTTGATATCACTTTTCCATAGCTGAAATCTCCTGAGTTAGCTCATTTGGTTTTATTTTACAATGAACAAATGGACGAAAAAAGTTTATTCGAAAAATAATTATTAAATCCATTAATTGAAATTGAAATAAAAAAAAATGCGGTGATGGAGATAAAAAAAACTGCGTTAATTAGGGATATACAACTATTTAAACACATGAGACAAAAATCATGTTGACCAGTGTTATTATTGTATTGAACAAGTCAGTTAATTCAGTTTCCCAGGTTGTGATCATACTATTGGCAAAATGTACAATCTATTGAGTAATACTGAGAAACTGGGACTGGAAGTAGACATAAAAAGTAAATGTATAGTCACAGGTACAATTACATTATAAATTGGAAATGGACAGATAATGTCAAATGAGGGATCTTTTAAAGAGCCTAAATGCCTGAATTCAATTACCTATAAAATTATTAAAAGCAGGAATGAAGTGCACAAATAAATTGAACATTCTGGAAATGCGTGCTAGTATGCATTATTGGGACTCTCGTCGTCCCAACTTCACTAACAAAATATTAAACCAGTAAATATATAAAACTGTTATTCTCCCAGTTATAGGCCTATTATATGGATGCTAAACATTGTTTGTTAGTTCAAGGGAGGAGAAAAGATTACGAGTAGGCCTACTTGAGAATAAAGTTCTTAGGAAAATTTTGGGCCAAAGATAGATGAAAAAATAGGCGAATGGAGAAGACTACATAACAATGAACTACATGGTCTTTATAGGAAGCCAGATATAATAAGAACACTTAAGTCTCGTAGACTGCGATGGGCAGGACATGTGGCACGAATGGGGAGTGAAAGACATGCATGGAAGCTTCTTGTGAGAAAACCAGAGGAAAAACGCCCATTAGTAGACCATGAATGAGGTGGGAGAATAACATTAACTATGATTTGAGGGAAGTAGATTATACAGGGGATGATTGGAAAACATTGGCCCAGGATGTGAATATATGGAAAGCCTATGTCCGCGCGGCCATGAACCTACGGGTTCGATAGTGCCAGTGAGTTAGTGTTGAGGGAAGTAGATTAAGACCTACATGTTTACTGGGATGATTAGAAAACTGTAGCTCTTAATTAGGATGAATGGAGGGCTAATATCCGTGCGGCCATTAACTTCTTCTTCTTTTTCCTTTCATGTGATAGACCTAGTGGTCTGTTACGGTGTCAATCCAATGTCTGAAGGGTCTGCCCAAAGATCTCTTGCCTGGTGGCTGGTAATTTAAGATCTGACGTGGTATTCTTGTTCTGCTCATTCTTCTTACGTGAGATTTCCAGTTGTTTCTGTATTTTTGTACATATTCCATGACTGATTCTGTTTGTAATTCTTTGAAAATCTCAGAATTCCTTTATGGTCTGTTCTTGAATAGCCCGCAGTACGTCTCATAAATTTCATTTCTGCCGCAGTTAGTCTTTGTTCATCTACACTGCGAATTGTCCAGGCCTCACTGCCGTAACATAATATGGGTCTGGCCAGTGTTTTATAAATTCTAGTTCGTAGTGTTGCTGTACTAAGTTTGGCTTGAAAATATTATTTATAATTCCTGTTACTCTTTTAAATTTAATATTTTTTTTGACTAAAATCTTTTTCTTCTTCGTATGTAACTTGGTATCCGAGATAGTTAAATATGTTGAGTTATTCTAATATTTTATTATTAATAACAATTTTACTGCGAACTGGGTCTTTTCCTAGGAAAGCCATGACTTTAGATTTTTCTGTTGAGATTTCCATGTTGTAGTTTATTGCAATTTGGTGAAAAGAGTGGACTGAACGTTGTAGGTGATCTTCTGAATTCGCTATAAACTTAGTTTCGATAGCACCAGTGTGTTAATTAGTTAATAGGGCCTAGTTCTTGCACTTAGGCCCTATGACAATACAGGCGTTACCATTTCTTACGTATCAGGTACCAAAGTGACTATAGGCCTATGTATTGCTAAAATTGATCAATACCGACCCATTTACTTATTCCAGTCCAGACATGTGTCTTGTAGATTCGTAATAAAGACGGGGTTAAGTCGTACTAGAACGACTCTTGTGTGTGTCTAGCAGACGACACATATCTGGCTCAAGTCCAGATGTCAGCTCTGTTTGGAACTAGTGGCTTTTCAAAAAAAAAATATCCAGACGAGAATTTTTAATTATAGGTCTGCTAGCAGAATAAAAGAAGGAAGTCTTTGGATGATTTATATCCCAATGCATTTTATAGCTCAAGAGTTGATATACTTGTTTTAATTATCGATTTGTCGTGCCTCTCGTTTTTACAGTTTGAGACTGCCATACTGGTTTAGCGACATTGGACAATTTTAATTAGATACTTCCTTTACGTAAGAAGTACGGGGCCGTAGCCATGTGGTTAAGGCTAGATGCCTTTGCATTATGTAGCCTATGCCTGTACATAGCCTCAATTCTGGAAATGCGTGCTATTATGCATTGCAGAGACTCTTGACGTCCCAACTCCTTTCAAAAAACGTTAAACTGATAATATATAAAACTATTATTCTACCAGTTATATTATATGGATGCGAAACATGGACTCTTACTTTAAGGGAAGAAAGAGATTACGAGTGTTTGAGAATAACGTTCTTAGGAAAAATTTTGGACCAAAGAGAGATGAACAGACAGGTGAATGGAGAAGACTGCATAACAGTGAACTACATGGTCTTTATAGGAAGCCAGATATAATGTAGCTCACTATTATAAAGTTTTCTCCATTCACCTGTCTGTTCATCTCCTTTTAGCCCAAAAATTTTCTTAACTTTATTCTCAAATACTTTTTTCTTAATGTTGAAAGATTTCGGGCTATGTGGCCGTGTTTCCTCCAGACGTTTCACCCTCAACTGCAGGTGGTGTTCCACGTAGAAGCACTCACCACTGAAGATGCCTTCCGCAGTTGAGGGAGAAACGTTTGGAAGAAACACCAGTTATAGACCACGGCCACATAGCCTGGAATCTTTTAACATTATGATTACCGGCCGTGAAAGCCTGCATTCCACAAATACTCTTAATCTTCTTTCCTCCCTTAAAGTAAGAGATCAGGTGTCACATCCATATAATATAACTGGGAGAATAACTGTTTTATATATTTTTCAGTTTAACGTTTTTTGAAAGGAGTTGGGACGACATGAGTCCCTGTAATGCATAATCAATACATTTTTTAACTTCAATATTTTAAAAATAGTACTGTAAAACGCGTTTACTTTGACTTGAGGGGCAACTTTGACATTTTAAATTTCTTGCGTGTTTTGGGCTATTTTGACAACAATTCAACGGTGTAGACATTTCCTTGAAGGCGTACAAATAATTAAGTTGTTTTAAAGAGGATGTTAATTGTTGGAGACACATCTGTGTCACTTTCAACAAGAATGAATTGCCAGCAAGGATAAAATTGTGATTTTCGGTTTTACAGGGGTAAGGACTGGATTTGTTGTGTAAGATGCAAGCTCTGGGTCTGTGGTATGTGTAACAGAGGATCGAACAATTCTCAATATGAATGTGAACTATGTGAAGATGAGATCTTGTTTCAAAAATTCATGTTTTTCTAATTAATTCCTGATTGTCTAACTTACTTACTTACTCACTGGCACTATCGAACCCGTAGGTTCATGGCCGCGCGGAAATAAGCTCTCCATACATCCCTATCCTGAGCCAATCCTTTCCAATCATTCCCTGTATAATCTACTTCCCTCAAATCATAGTTAATATTATTCTCCCACCTCATTCTTGGTCTACACAACTGGGCGTTTTCCCTCTGGCTTTCCTACAAGAAACTTCCATTCAAGTCTTTCATTCCCCATACAGGTGCAACATGTCCTGCCCATCGCAGTCTACGAGACTTGACTGTTCTTATTATATCTGCCTTCCTATAAAGACCATGTAGTTCATTGTTATGTAGTCTTCTCCTTTCACCTGTCTGTTCATCTCTCTCTTTGGTCCAAAAATTTTCCTAAGTAGGCCTACTATATTCTCTAATACCTGTAATCTCCTTTCCTCCCTTAAAGTAAGAGTCCATGTTTCGCACCCATATAATATAACTGGTTAGAATAATAGTTTTATATATTTTCAGCTTAACGTTTTTTGAAAGGAGTTGGGACATCAAGAGTCTCTGCAATGCATAATAGCATCGCAATTCCAGAATTGAGCCTATGTTTAATTTCTGATTGTCTAACTGCAATAATTATATAGTCTAATTTTTTAATGTTCTGTTGCGTGTCAGAATTGATAAAGAAGTTTAAGTTTATTTTGTCAAATTACAGTTATAAAAACATTTGTAAGTAAGGTTGTTTACAATAAAAATATTTTAAAAAGATAAATTGGTGTCAAAGTAGTACATACAGTGGGTCTACTTTGAATTATAGTGAAAACAAATGTGATGTCAAAGTAGCCCAGCTGGGCAAAACAGACCCAAACAAAACTCATTGTTGTCCTACTAAGTTTTTATTTGAGGAGAACAGCACCAAATGGGATTTGTAGTATAAGGTTCAATTGGTACAATAAATCATTCATTCAATTTTTCGGCATAAATCATACGAGTTAGATCCTAAAAACCTTCGAAAATATGTCAAAGTAGCCCCGTTTTACGGTACTTCCTCCATTAGAGTAAAATCAAATAAATATAGAATAGATGGCACTGTGCTTATGGTAGCCTACTCAAGAGAAATGTTAAATAAAAGTCAAATAATTATCAGCGTTCATAAGTTGTCCAGGTATCTTTATTTTAGAGATGTTTTCTTTCTTCATTGTCTTTTCCCCCCCTCATTGTTTAATATTTTATGTACGCGTTATTATTGAAACTTAGGGTTACCCATAAGGAGCTGCGGGGAGTCCTTTTTTCTACGTTTTACCAGTAAGTTAATTTATATCTATATTTTGTTTTGGATTCCAACAGCGTCCTTGTAAGATGGTTGAATAACTTTCTTAAACAGAGAAAAGGTAATTTCTTGAATGACCCACTGAGGTATTTCATTTGACTCACGTATTATGTTTATGGTGAGATATTATCTGAACCTGAGTAGCTTGTACACTCGCTTTAATTATGTTTGTTATAAAAATATATTAGCTTAACCCATACTGCGATGAAAAGGTTTAAAATTAAATCATGTCACTCCAAATTACTTTATTTATCCTTACATGTTTATAATATATTCATGGCTCAATATTGACGCAAAATTACAATATATTAAATACATTTTTGTTGAGTTGGTCTAATACGAATATAGTCTAGTGCTAATAAAAACTAAATATAGGCCATTGCTCACGCATAGAAATACATTATAATGGAAATTAACGATTAATGACAAATGAGGGACATTTTGAGGAAGTGGCTGAATTCAAATACCTAGGAACAATAATTTAAAATAGGAACGAGAAGCACAAGAAAGAATTAAACATAGGCTCAATTCTGGAAAAGCATCCTATTAGCCTATACATTACAGGGACTCCTATCGTCCCAACTCCTTTAAAAAAAACGTTAAACTAAAAAAATATATAAGACTGTTTTTCTACCAGTTATATTATATGCCTATGGATGCGAAATGTGGGCTCTTACTTTAAGGGAGGAAAGAAGATTATGAGTATTTGATAATAAAGTTCTTAGAAAAATTCTTGGGCCAAAAAAGAGATGAAGAGACAGGTGAATGGAGAAAACTTCATAATAGTGAGCTATATGGTGTGTATAGGAAGACTGTTATAATAAGAACAGTTAAGTCTCGTAACTGCGGTTTGCAGGACATGTGGTACGAGTGGGAAGCTTCTTGTTGGAAAACTAGGGGGAAAACGTCCAGTTGGTAGACCAAGAACGAGGTGGAAGATAAAATTAATCAAGATTTGAGGGAAGTAGATATTATACAGGGGATGATTGGAAGGCGTTGACTCGGATAGGGATGTATGGACATCTTATGTCCGCGTGGCGATGAACCTACGGGTTCGATAGCGCCAGCTAGTTAGGCCTAGTTATTATTTTATTATTCGCTGGTAGGTAGAAGAGAAGGCCTTATGACTTTTAATTCTGCCAGCTTAGGTAGAGCATTATTATCATTATTATTATTATTATTATTATTATTATGTATTATTATTATTATATTTTATTATTATTATTAAAGTGCCTTTCATAGTTTCTGGTAACAGCTTTAGAAATAATGTCTCGTGTGTTGTGTTCTTAAAATCCATTAGTTTCAGTTATTTTTGGATTGCCAGTTCCAGAAATAATAGAATTGGGTGTCAAGTGTGTGTTGCTTAGTTTTCTGCACGTGAAGAAGGGGAGACTGTTTCCTTATCCAAGAGAAAGAAATGTTTATTCGGTTTTAAAATTAACTGCCGTAACGACGACATAAAACAAGAGAATGGGTGAATGGAACGGATCCAGAATAAAACCCACTCTGCATATCAGTGGCCGCAAACAAGCCTCGTCGCCATCTTGAGGCATTCCTAATCTGATCCTTGTTTCTGAATGAGAAATGATTATTGTTACCAGAGATGTAGGCCTACTACCTTTTTACCTCCTGGGGAATATAACTAAGTCTTGGACTTCAACTTGTTTCCTTCCCACCACTCTCTTCTTTTCTTTAATGGAAATTTGAAGAGCTACAAAAAAAACGAATTAAACGCATCGTTACTTACTTACTCACTGGCACTATCGAACCCGTAGGTTCATGGCCGTGCGGACATAAGCTTCTCCATACATCCTATCCTGAGCTAATGCTTTCCAATCATTCCCTGTATAATCTACTTCCCTCGAATCATAGTTAATGTTATTCTCCCATCTCATTCTTGGTCTACCAACTGGGCGTTTTCCCTTTGGCTTTCCTACAAGAAGCTTCCTTGCAAGTCTTTCATTCCGCATACGCGCAACATGTCCTGCCCATCGCAGTCTACGAGACTTAACTGTTCTTATTATATCTGGCTTCCTATAAAGACCATGTAATGTTCGTTTAAAAAATTTCGAGCTGAGTAATAGAATAATGTAGCTGTTTGCTCATCTTCTTTGGTCCAACAAATTTTCCTAAGTACTTTATTCTCAAAATACTCTTAATCTCCTTTCCTCCCTTAAAGTAAGAGTCCATGTTTCGCACGCATGTAATATAACTGGTTAGAATAAGAATAAGATTTATATATTTTCATATATATAGGCCTACAGTCAATATGCCCATTTCACCAATTAATGTTTTAAAATGGTCAACAAGTTTCCACAGCCAAGCTATCATTCTCAAGACCAGATATTGACTGAAGACAAAATTGATAATAAATAAATAAACAAATTCAGTTTTTTTAACTGAATTTGTTTATTTATTTATTATCAATTTTGTCTTCAGTCAATATCTGGTCAGTTAAAAAAACTGAATTTGTTTATTTATTTATTATCAATTTTGTCTTCAGTCAATATCTGGTCTTGAGAATGATAGCTTGGCTGTGGAAACTTGTTGACCATTTTAAAACATTAATTGGTGAAATGGGCATATTGACTGTATATATATTTTAATATTTTATCACCAAGAAGATCACTTGTGTATTAAATATATATTTTCAGTTTAACGTTTTTTGAAAGGAGTTGGGACATTAAAAGGTCTCTGCAATGCATTAATAGCACGCATTTCCAGAATTGAGCCTATGTTTAATTTCTTTGTGGATCTTATTCCTATTTGTGATTAGGCCCTATTGTTCTTAGGTATTTGAATTCAGCCACTTCCTCAAAATGTCCCTCTATTTGTCATTAGCTCTCCATTTCCATTATATAACGTATTTCTACGTGTGACCATATTATATTTAGATTAAACGCATCGTTAAGAGTTTTTTTTTTTTCTGTTGAGCGAATTCCGATGAAATGAAGCTATTGAGGTTTTCTCTTGAAAATAGTTTTGAAAAGTAGACATACATTTTTCATTCATCCTTCCCGATACATAAAATGATCACCACAATATAGGCCTAGGTTCCTATACGATCTTCTTTATCATATTTGGCGTAACAACACCCGGTCGTGTCACAGCTTCTCTAAGAACTCTTCTCTGGACCGCTGTATCCATGTCCACTGATTTAGAATTTCAACTTTTTGGACAAGTTCCAAAACTCCATCCATTCACTTTTAGGTTTTCCGACATTTCTTCTTCTGTTTGGATGATGTAACTTATTATTATTTTTTTAATCCTTTAATTGGCAAAACGCAAATTTCTTCTGTTATTTAACGGAACGGGCAATTGCCTAATCCCTGGAGTGATGATGATGATGAATAGTTATTTAATTGTGGCGGACCGCAGTGAAAACGGAATCTTGTATAACTGTTATTATTAGATACATTGTATAATTAGACACATATTTAAGTGGTTCCTTTTTGTTCGTTTTCTTTTGATTTATTAAAAGTATTAAATTAATTCAACCAACTGACGTATCCAAAAATATGCATTATGAATTTAAGGGTTAACTGTCTCAGCTTTATCCATTCTCTGGATGTGACCTGCCAATCTCAATCTAGCTATTTTAATGTCTGTAACATTGTCTGGTGGATTTATATAAGTAACGATATAATTCCTCATTAAACCGTATTCTCCATTCTCCTCTTGTGTGGCATATTCTTCTCAGAATTTTTCTTTACAAAAATTCCGAGCTGAGGAATAGAATTTTCAATCAAGACCCAAGTCTCACTTCCATACATTAGCACAGATAGCCTATATATGTTAAGAAATGCCATTTATTACAATGATAGCATATAAACGCATTGAAATATGCATAAAATCATTTCAAGTGCACCAGTGTTGAGTTAAAACATAGGCTATAGACACACAATGTATTAACAACAATACTGCACAATTAGTAGGCCTATTTATAATTTTTTGAAACTTTAAAATCCTTATATCTGAGAAAGAACAATAGGCCTATGTGGCTTATCATGTTGTTTGCCCTAAGTCCTTTATAGGCCTATATATATATATATATATATATATATATATATATATATATATATATATATATGGTATGATAAGAAAAATAAATGCCTGAACGGGATTCGAACCCGGATCTCTGAGTCTGTACTTCAGTGTGATACCCATTACACCACCAGGTTGAATCCAATTCAAACATTTATTTTTCTTATAGGCCTATATGTATTATATTCTCCATTATTACAAGATGTCGCGAGAACATATATATATATATATATATATATATATATATAAGGGTATATAGCCTATAATTTGCTTACTTGTTATAGTCAGCTACTAGATGGCAGTGAACACCGAGTTCTCGCGACATCTAGTAATAATGGAGAATATAATATACATATATAAGAAAAATAAGTGTTTGAATTAGATTCACCTGGTGGTGTGTAATGGATAACAAGCTGAGGTACAGACTAAGAGTTCCCGGTTCGAATCCCGTCCAGGCATTTATTTTTCTTCTCATACCATATATATTAGATATATATATATATATATATATATATATATATAGGCCTATATATAGGATCTTTGTATGTGTGGTGCAGCCCATTAACTCTCTAGCGTCCTCAAATTTCAAATGTTTATTTTTTTCGGAACCAAATTCGACATATAGCAATCAACCATCAAAATCAGACAATTTGGAGTAGGAGTTTATCTACAACGAAGATATAAAAAATCGCTTTAGCAAGCCACAATTTTCCCGTTTTCACAACAACAATTGATATTATTGAAATAAAATTACAGAGGTATTCTCCAAAATATCATCGAAATTCGATCATTAAGGGGACCCGGAAAGCCAGATGGTGGTGAAAAAATGCATTTTCATTTTTTTGTCAATTAAAATACTAGAAAGATTCCTCTTTAATATGGTATAATTATCCTGCCTGTATCTTGTTTCTAAGTGTGTTTTATTATTTGTTTTAAATATTCCCCGTCCCCTTTAAAATGTGGGGCGTGAGCCGTCAACTCTCTCCCCTAGTTTGCATTCATTTTTTCAATACATAAAGAACATTTTCTTCTAAACTATTAAAGCTAGAGACCTGAAATTTTCAGGGCTTCAATATAGCGCCCATATACAATTGTTACCATATTGATGTTGTGATAGCTCAGTAATTAAAGAATTTAGGTTGCAAAATACATTGTTAAAAACTGAAAGAAAATATTTGTAAAGAATTCTTATTATTTTTTATATAAATGCATATCTATTTAAATCCTTACGATAGAAGACTCTAAATATATATAAACCTTTCCACTGTAAAAATTTCAACTTGATAGGATTAATAGTTCAGGAGAAAATGGTCCTTACATTTAACATTATAAGTATAGGACGTTCCGGGTCCCCTTAAAATGGAAATTTACCTGAAATCCGAAATTGAAATATCGGTCTAGCAGCCGCCATGTTTGCTTTGTTGGATTGGAACTGAACACTACTCAATTTATTTATTTATTTAATCCTTAAATTGGCAATGACTCATATAAAAATAATTAAATTAATTTAACAGTTTATTAACGCAATGAAAAAGAAGTAATCAGTAAAAATTATTTAAATTTTGTGTCAAATTATAGGCCTACAACAATATGTAGTAAACCAATCACAGTGGATTGTTTTCACTGCTGTCCGCCACATTCAAATAAGCTGTGTTGAGAAATAGAGCTTCAGATATTTCAGATTTAACAAAAGAAATATGTAACTTGGCTCTTGAAGCAATGATGAGATAGTTACAAATTCTTCGAAACCGTCTTTATTCCACAAATTAATACGAAGAAACATTGGCATTCTATAGTATGTTTTTAGACATTTATATAGCCTTTAGAAAATTATATAATTTTTATTTTTATTTTATTATTTCGGATCTTATTTGCTTTACAAAATTAAATAGCTACATATGTTCCATCAGTTCGTAAATCTCGAATGGGGGGGGGGAAAGAAAAGAAAAAAAAGAAGAAGAAGAAATGATGGGAATGTTGGTATGACCATATAACGGAAATGACAGAAGAAAGATTACCAGAGATTATTAAGGATTGGATGCCGACAAATAGAAAAAGAAACGAAAATTTGGATGGAGGGAGTGCAAACAGCCATGAGTAGGCCTACCCCAGGATTCCAACCGAACCAGTGGATGTACAGAGAGGAATGGCGTTTGTTTTCCGAAAGACGGTGACAGCTGTTGTGTTATCGGGTTTGATTTATTGAAGGAAGGAATACGGTTGGATCCCTGAATTGTATTTTATGAAATAGAAATCTGAACCAGAAAAACAAAGAGATTGTACAAATAATACTAGAAGGTATACTTACATATGGGATCAGAAAGCTGGACAATATATGGAAGGATGAAGAAAACAGTCTTGGCAACAGAAATGGCTGGATTACGGAGAAGTATTAGAATATCCAGGCTACAACACATTAGAAATACATATAGACAAGGAATTGATGCACAAAAAACTGTTATCGATAGGATAATGAAGAGAGCTTTTCAGTGGTATGGACATGTATAACGGATGTCGGATGAACAGTGGCCTAAACGGGTGTTAGATTGGTTGGCACCAGGCATGACAGTGCCTATTATTACTTATGGATCCGAAACATGGACAGTGACAACACAACAATCTGCCAGAATACAAGCTGCTGAAATGAGATTCCTCAGACCAATAGCAGGATATCAAAGAACAGACAAAAAACATAACACAGAAATAAGACAACAACTAAAAGTAGAGGAATTAAACACAACAGTGGAGAAATGCAGAACAAACTGGAAAGAACACTTGGCAAGGATGACTGAGAATATAATACCAAAAGCAGCATACAACTATTCACCACGAGGAAGAAGTTTGGGAAGACCAAGGAAAGATGGAAAGAGCAGCAATGTGGAGCCGGAATAGGCTAGAAAAAAAGCCTAAACCGTGAAGAAGAAGATGAAGACCAGGCAGGGGGGAGAGAAGCAGAAGATCGTGATATAAGGGAATGTGTGATGCCATGATGAACAAAAGACAAGGAATCTCTGGAAAGCAGGAATTAAGGGCGAACTGCTGTAAAGTGGAAAGCCTGTAAGTTGTTAAGTAAGTGGATTGAAATAAATTCATATTTTGCACTGTGTCGAAAGGTGAACTCCAATCGGGGTCGAATTTGTCTTCTTATGAACCATCAAAATGGGTCCAAAAATTCGACTTTCTGAAGAATTCACGCAGTTCTTGCGTGAGGCACTTTTTTTTTATGTGTAATGACATAAAATATTAGAATACTTGGAAATACTTGGAAGCAGATAAATACTTACCTTAGAGAGAGATAGAGAGAGAGTTTTTAAATGCCGCTATTGTATCTCAAGGTTTAATTATATTTCCGGAGGATTTATTATACTGGTTTTATAGTTTGTGTAATTCCTTCTAAAAAACCATTAAGAAATAAATGGATATAAACTTGTTTTAATTGTAATGGCTGTTGTTTGTTGAATCAAGAGATGCTGATAGGCCTACTTGTTCGAATACAACTGTCTATTTCTCTAAGTTTGTTTAACTGGACGCTAGTTTTATATACGATTATAATAGTCCTGTTTTTTTATTCCAATATTCCTACTGCTGCCTGAATGAAGATCATTAAAAAGTATCTAGAGAATTCTATGCTGCCGTACCACCTAAGCAAATTTATTTAAAAAATATAATAATAATAATAATAATAATAATAATAATAATAATAATGTTTTATTTATTCTGGCATAGTTAAGGCCACAAGGCCTTCTCTTCCACTCAACCAGCACAAATATGCATACAAATAAATATTTGACAAATACAAATGTACACTATACTAATTATAAACAGTTAAAGATACATTAAATGTAGCAATGTACTATATTGTTACGGTATGTGAATAATTTATGTAGCCTATTTGAGAATAAAGTTCTTAGGAAAATTTATGGATCAAAGAGAGATGAACAGACAGGCGATTGGAGAAGCCTTCAAAACACGTTGTTTTTATAGGAAACCAGATGTTATAAGATTAGTTCAGACTGTGATGGGCAGGGCATGTGGCACGAGTGGGGAATGAAAGAGGGGCATGGGAGCTTGTTACAGGAAAACCAGATGGAAAACGCCCAGTTGGTAGGCCTAAATTGAGACCCTTACAAGCCAAGAGGCACTAATGACAAATTGCTAATTTTGGAGTTGAGTGTAGATTTTAGTGGTTAAAGCGGATAGGCTACTAACCTGAGTGACCAGTGAAAACAAGTAAAAATCTGACTGATGCTGAATTTTAGTGGTTGAAAACTACATTCTAATACCATCACATATGGAATGTCTCATCTTTGAACATATTTTCTTCTTCGTCACGGTTAAGGCTTATTTACTAGCCTGTTACGGCTCCAAATTGCTGCTGTTTCCATCTTTTCTTTGGTCTTCCAAAACTTCTTCCTCGTGGTGAATAGCTGTATGCTGCTTTTGGTATTCTATTCTCAGTCATCCTTGTCAAGTGTTCTTTCCAGTTCTGTATTTCACTATTGTTGTGTTTAATTCCTCTACCTTTAGTTCTCTTTTTTCCTGTGTTGTGTTTGTTTATTCTTTGATATCCTGCTATTGATCTGAGGAGTTTAATTTCAGCAGCTTGTATTCTGGCCGATTGTTGTGTTGTCACTGTCCATGTTTCGGATCCATAAGTAATAATAGAAACTGCTATTGTCTTATATCTTCGAACATCGTTTACTCAAAACTGATCTTTTGTTACTTATACCCCATGGCTTCTAGGGTCTCAAATTAGATAGGAGAATAACATTAATCATGATTTGAGTGAGGTAAATTATACAGGGGATGATTGGAAAACATCAGCTAAGGACAGGGATGTAGCTTAGGCCTATATCCGCGATGTCATAAACTATCAGGTTCAATAGCGCCATTGAGTTAGTTATTAGGAACCATCGATGTTAATTTAAAAAATAAAATGATTTGTTGATTTGTAGGTATCTAAGGGTCGTATCTATGAACGCATTAGACCGTAAAAGTCGTTCTCTGCTGAGAAAGTTGCATCCAAAGACGTTTCTGCGTACTCAAAAATCTGTTCATGCGATAATAATTGTCGAAATTCCTAAGCTACCTGGCGAGGTGACTTTGCAGAGAACGAATCGTGAGCAACCCGATGGGAACCGATGGTAACCGATGTACTTTCAAATCCCGCTGCGTACCTTGCTGCTTTATCCAAGATGTCGGACCTTGAAGACTTCGATCATGTTTTCGGTATACACGGAGAAGAGTTTACCAAAGAATTCAACTGGAAGAACAGGAGAATCGGCGTAATATCTAGCGACGCAGACGTCGTACACGGTATTATTTGCGGGACGCAAGCGTAAATGCGTTCCTCTAGCAGACGAAAATAACGGCAGTGGTTTTATCACTGAGAATTCTGGGTAATTTCTTGCCAATATTACGAAAAAAAAACTACTTTCCTGCATGACCAGTCAGCGACTCGCTAATTCGAAATTTGCATTGTCTCACGGAAAACTCAACTCACCAGAGACTAATGAAATTGCATGCGGTCCTAAATGTACTGCACCTAACACTTAAGTCATTAACAGTATTTCTCTCCAGTACTTTGAAGTTTTGGAAGTTTCCTGTTGGACGGGTGTAGAGTTGTTGAGGTGTTCGTCATCCATTTCTTCCTCTGGAGGTAAAAATAAAGTAATACATTTTTTCATGAGCACGACTTCAATAGCCCCACATTCTTTCGAAATTCGCTAAATGCAGGGTTGGTTAGTATTATAAAACTGGAAGAATTGAAATTACATCAGAGAATAAAATTACTGTGGATTCTATAGGACGAGTCCCTTCTCATTTCCAATCCACACATCCACAGCTGCACGAAACGCAGAGCAAGTGAAGGGGTTTTGGAAGTAGGAGGGGTCGTTATTCGAAAACGGTATCAGAAGAGGGTGAAATTGCATACATATGGGCTATAATACCACGCCATGCAGATAAATGGCAGCAATACAATTAGCACAGAAAGGGGAACTGCAACTATAATGGCCGGATGTGGCACTACCAAAACACACATTAAACATTTTTGAATTCGATCGCCTTTTACGAGATGATCCACTGTAAAAATATACCCACAGGAATCTAAATTGGCATGTTAACATAAAGTCAGTCTTAGTGTTCTACTAATGAGCTATATTTCTCAATCGATATTTTATTATCCTTAATTGGGTCTACACATGCAAATGCACAGTTGAGTGAAGTTAGAGTTGTCTTATACCTCCATATTTTACACTATAAAACATCGATGTTTTATGTGACTAGGGATATAATATGTTAGTTAATAAAGTATTTTTATTAGTAATATTCCACAATACAATGTTTCTCGTCCAACCCAAAGTGATTTGTCACCAGAGGTTCCTGTCTAAAGCATTTTCTTCCCTCAAATCTCTAGCTTTCATACTTCTCCTCACTCCATCTATTCAACATTTTTCTAGATCTGCCTCTTCCACTTCTTCCATTAGCTTTCCAATCAAGGATCTTCTTGGGTATTCTTTCTTCTTTCCATTCTTGTGAGGTGTCCATACCATTTCAAACGTTTATCTTCTATTTTTTCTAATGTTTTTTCATCATCATCATCCAGTATCACGACAGCTGCCGCCGTCTTCCGGAAAACAAACGCCACTCCTCTCTGTACATCCGTTGATCTTCCTCCAATCCTCTGATAATCATAGCCGCTTGCACACTTTCTATCCAGGCTTTTTTGGTCTTGCTTTTTTCCTTCTTTCTCTTAGTCTATTGTACTGTTTCTGACTATATCCCTTCTTGAAATTCTTGCCGATCGCCTCCAAAAATCCATTTCTACTGCTAACAGTAGCGAAGTAACTTATTTATGATAGTAAAAATTAAATTAATTGAAAACAATAATTAGGCCCTACAAAAGGAATTATAGCCTATGCGAAATAAATTAAACATAGGCCTAGCCTCAATTCTGGCTATGTGTCATTATGTAGCCTATTATATTGTAAGCCCATGTTTTTCCTTTACAGAGATTTAGGCGCTCTCCCCCTACAGGGAAGAATTTGAACCATACTAATTTAGTTACACTTGTTTTCGTATAGATGCCATTTTGAGTTGTCCGTGGTCAGCGTTCCGCCTCATACTGACATCTACGTAACCAAGGTAGTACTAGGACGGGAAAATTGGGTGAATTTTGCTTAGAGGCCTTTTCATTCAGGCTTAAGGATCTTTTACGAGCCTGAAAATCTTCAGACTCGGGACCCGGAGGACTTGTTCTTTGGATTTTTCCATCCTAAAAAACCCATCGACCCCCGGCCCTCGGGACCAGAGGCAAGGAGCATAACCACTAGTCCACCGCGGCGTTGTAAATTTCGAAAAAAATCACGTTTAACGTTTAGGTCAGTCTTGACTATTTAGGGGTATTGTAGCAGCAAGCTAACAATACTGGATATTGCAAGTTATTTTCCAATTTTGACAGTTACGCATCATCTAAGAGCGGGAACATTTGGCGTTTAGCTTCATGATTCAAAATTTAGATAAGCATTTATGAAGAGTGGTTTCATAGCCGTTTGTTGCAATAGGCCTACATGCATTCTCTGATAGGACTCATGGCGTTTACATTTTTTCTTTAACAATAGGCGTAAGGTAGGCCTACACTTAATGTGTACACTTCAAGAACCAATGCAACAGATTGCATCAAAATATCAATTCTTAAAAAAAATGACGCTTAACCGGTTGATGCATAACGTCGTCCAATTTAGTGAGACATTAGTTTAAGTTGTTAGAAAATGCCTATTAGTCTAAATCTCTGACTCATCATTAAATTTCTCGAATTGAAACTGCAGCTCTTGCTTCTGTTATTTTTTTATTCAGCTAGTGTCTGGAGAAGCACTTATTTGTGTGTTAAAATCATTACATGTTTGCGTTATAGACGGGGATCTGTTTTTCTTACAATTACACAAGCTTACAGCAACTGGCAGTCGCGCCTCCCCTAGCCTTAAAAAACAAGTGAGGGAGAAGAAATGAAGAGTTATTACCCTCACAGGAACAAGCCACATTCTCTGTTAATTAAAGCTAAGTCCATTCTTTCTCAGGAATTATGTTTATTTCAGCTCTGCCATCTCTTTAGTTCGGAAAAATAAACCGAGACTTCATTTAAAATGTCTTCGAAATGAACAGCAACTGATATTTTATTGTTAAATTCAGTAGGCCTAGTATACGAATGTAGATAAACATTAATATTTAGAAAATTGATCATTTCATTGTTACGACCGTCATATTTTTATATGCACTTTTTTTTTCTTTGTTTTACATAGGCCTATGTTTAGCAGGATCCACGATTTTTGTTTTTTTTACTAATGCCAACAGGTCGTCTTATATATATATATATATATATATATATATATATATATATATATAACTTATATGGTTAAGCCTAAATCACATATCATAAGGAAGTTCCATATTTTGTCTCAAATTGAATGAAGATTTATAAAGATTACTTATCTTAGGCCTATAATTATCCAGACATATAGCCTATATTGATATATGTCAACCGCTGTGGTCTCGAGGTAGTGTGCTGCCTTGTGACGCAGCAGGCCCGGGTTCGATTCCCGGTCGGGACAGGCTCCTGGGTGAGGTTTTTTTCGGGTTTTTCCTCACCTATAAGACAAATCTCAGAAAGCTTAGGGCCCAACGATCCCCGAAAATCATCCGGCTATCATCATCATCCTTATCATTATCATCCTTCATCGGTGTGGAAAGCAACGGAAAGCTACCACACCTATAATTCCCTAGTAAAGCTGCAAAGCATAGCATGAAGTTTCTATGATTGCAGTGAAGGAACTGCCTTTGGGGAAAATTACTATGGATGGATTTATATATATATGTGCCTACCGAAGAAAACTTTGATATAATAGGTACAAGCGGCTATGAATATCATACGTTTGGAGGAAAATCAATGGATTGACAGAGAGGAATGGCGTTTGGTTTCAGGAAGACGGCAGCATCTGCCATGATACCGGATGATGATGATGATATAGTATAAGCCTACAGGGCTATTCAGAAAGAAGGAACAGACTTAAAACATTCATTTGTTCCAAACTACAAACAATAGAATCACAATTCCAACGTTCCTGGAAAGAAAAAAAGTTCAGATTATACTATTTTATGCATTCAATATGAGCACCATGGGTTACACGACAAATATCAAAATGGTGGCTCATTTCTTGCCTCGCAGTCAGATACTCAGACCACTAGGTTTCACATCATCTTCCTCCCCCCAATTAATCAACTGTAATATCAATAATAAAAGTATTTTTTTAAGGTGGGATGGCAGAGTCCAAAGAGATCGTAATAGCAGGCATTTTCAGAATTGAGCCTATGTTCAATTTCCTTCTGCAGACCATTTCTGTTTGTAATTAGGCCTAATGTTCCTACGTATTTGAATTCAACCACTTTTTTTCCTAAATTTCCTTAATTTCTCATTAACTGTCCGTTTCCAGTATATAGGCTAATATATTTGTATGTGTGATCATAGGCCATAGGCTAGGCCTATATAGTTTTATTGATGTTTACTTCCAGCCCCATTTCCTTAGTAATAGACCTACTCAATTTTTAGTAGGATGTGCGTGTTGGGCTTAGGTCCTATATTCTCTTTAACTAACTCACTGGCACTATCGAACCCGTGGGTTCATGGCCGCGCGGATATAAGCCTTCCATACATCCCTATCCTGAGCTAATGTTTTCCAATCATGTCCTGTATAATCTACTTCCCTCAAATCATGGATAATGTTATTCTCCCACCTCATTCTTGGTCTACCAACTGGGCGTTTTCCCCCTGGATTTCCTACAAGAAGCTTACATGCACGTTTTTCATCCCCCATTTGTTCTACATGTCCTGCCCATCGCAGTCTAGGAGACTTAACTTAATTGTTCTTATTAAACTTATATCTGGCTTTTTAACTTAGGCCTATATTATTATCATATCATGTAACTCGCTATTATGTAGTTTTCTCCACCTGTCTGTTCATCTCTTTTTGGCCCAAAAATGTTGCTAAGAACTTTATTCTCAAATAGGCCTACTCGAAGTCTTCTTTCCTCCCTTAAAGTAAGAGTCCATGTTTCGCATCCATATAATGTAACTGGGACAATAACTGTTTCGTACATTTTGAGTTTAACTTTTTTTGAAAGGAGTTGGAACAAGAGTCCCTGTAAGGCATAACAGCATGCATTTCCAGAATTGAGCCTGTCTTTAATACCTTTCTGAATCTCATTCCTATTTGTAATTATTGTTTCTAGGTATTTGAAATCATCCACTTTTCAAAATTTCCTTTAGTTGTCCATTTCCATTAGACCTATATAGGACTAACGCATTTCTGTGTGTGAACATGTATTTAGTTTCATTGTTCCTCTCTACCATTTATTATTAATTTACTGTATCATCAGAACAAACAATTTATAGAGTAATTTACCCATAAACTTTCAGATATTTGTAATATTTCAGTTGAAAAATAACTGTGAATGCAAAGTGTGAAATGTGACCCGTTACATAAATTATCACATTTTCTTGAAACCAAATAAGGAGAAACGTGAGAAGATTCTATGTATTCAACACTAGGAAACAAATTTATTACCAAGCTGGATGCTGAAGTGGCAGAAAAACCTTTTCTATGTGAACGCGGTCAAAGTGGGTGAGTGAGAAACGTGAAACAAGGGGTTGGAGTTTATTGGAACCGACATGCTTTGAGTCTTGGAGGGAGGGTAACAAATTACACTGTGCAATCAGGAGAAAGCAATCAGCACGCTCACATATAAATTACTTCCCCCGCCCACGGAAAGCCCTTGGGACTCTTGCTGACCCGAGAAGGAAAGGAGGATTGATTGGTAGGGGTAATGGAAAGAAGAAAAAAAGTCTCTCCCTATGGAAGGGAAACTCATCAAGGATAAGCCTCAACACCCTTTATTGTAATTAAGGAGAGTTATTGGATGGCTTATGTTGTGTTAAAAGTCTGTTTTTTCAGCTGCTCTGCAATTACGGGCTACTATGTTGTTTACTCCACACGACTATTTTTAGTTTTTGGAAATAGGACATTACCGGATTTCTTTTCGGCTCATAATTATGTATCTCTTCATTTTCCATTCGTTCCGAGATGAAGACTAAATCAAGCTGAGGTATCCTCCCTTAAAGAAATGAATTCCTGTCATTATAATCATCATCTATTTATTTCTAGATGGCAATATTTTCCTGTTTCTAACATGGGGAGGCATAACAATTTCTGAAAAGGAACTTATAATTGTATGGTCGCATTTCTTAGAACCACATAGCCTACTACCGAAGTAAATTTTAATTGAATATATATAGGCATATATATATATATATATATATATATATATATATATATTATTACCAGGATTCCTAGTCAAATTTTGGAATTCCTTAGATTTGGACAGAGTGTATCTTAATGAAATTGCCATCGCTGCCATTTCAATCAATTTCAATTTTAAGAAACCATTTTTACAAAATTTCTACTTTGTAATAGGCCTATGTATACTTCAATTAGGCCTACAATTTGATTTTTTTAAAAATGTATTTCATAAACTCAAAAATTAATTGTCTGTATCACTTTGTCCTTGAGGCAATCCTCTAATGAGAAAAGTTATAGGGCCTATATAATAAAAATATATAGGCCTATATAAAGACATGTTTTATGTAAGGCCTACTGTATAGCCTATTATAATTCATTATATTTAGATTCATTATTAGGCTATAATAGGCCTATAAAATGTTGTTTCTACGTGAAATTTTCATTGCAACATTTAATGTATTTTTAACTCTTTATAACTTAGTAGCCTATAGTGTAATCTATAGGCCTATTTTATTTGTATTTGTGCTGGTTGAGTGAAAGAGAAGGCCTTATGGCCTTAACTCTGCCAGAATAAATAAAACATTATGTATATACAAATATATAGGCCTATATATATAGACCCTATGTACATATAGCCTACACATAGTGTTCAGGTCCAAGAGCAGGTCTTTTCACTGCAACACTCAGTATTCTCCACTCTTTCCTTAACTCAACTCAGCGTTCCTCTTTGTATCCGCACACAAACCATTTATTTTTTTATGTTTGGCATATGATGTATTTTTCTATCTTTAACCTTCTCTCTGTTGACTATTCCTTCTAGAGGGCATCCATCAGCCAGTGGCCAATCCCAATTTATTTTCCTCTTCTTTTTGAGTTCCAGCATTGTTTCTTCCTTCATCCATCTCGTAACACATTTTCTTTTTTGTCTGTCCTTTTGATACGCTCCATCCTTCTTCATATGCACATCTCAAAAGCTTTCAGTCGATTATAACTTAGGCCCATATATGTATATCAATATATGTATAATATCTATATAATATATATAAATATCTAAGATTTCTACCCAAGATAGATTTTATAGCCTATATAGTCGTATAATGGGATAAGGTCTTCGCTATACAGGCTCCTAGTGCGAATATTAATTTTCCTAAAATATTAAAAAATATTAAAATTAGTACCTGATAAAACAGTCTATCTTAGTTGAAGACTACTGTTTTATCAGGTAGGCCTACTAATATAATAGGCCTATTTTATTACTTTAACCTCAGCTGTGCTATAAAACGAATTTTAAAAGTATTCATTAGTTTTCTTACATAAAATTCTCTAACATACGAGGGCAGCGGGACATCGCTCACATTGCCATCTTACGGCTTCTATAACAAGAAAGTATTTTTAATGAGAATAGGGCTATGTTTTATTTTATAGCAGTAACGCTTTTTATTTCGATGTTTGGTAATTAAAAATTTGACATTTAGCAATTTTTATTTTAAGAGACGTTATCTTAAAACTATTATTCTACCAGTTAGGCCTTAGACCTATATTATATGGATGCAAAACATGGACTCTTACTTTAAGGGAGGAAAGGAGATTACGAGTATTGGAGAAAATAAAGTTCTTTGGAAAATTTTTGGACCAAGAGAAGATGAACAGACAGGTGAGTGGAGAAGACTGCATAACAATGAATTACATGGTCTTTATAGGAAGCCAGATATAATGAGAACAGTTAAGTCTCGTAGACTGCGATGGGCAGGACATGGGGAATGAAAGGCGTTCGTGGAAGCTTCTTGTAGAAAAACCAGAGGGAAAACGCCCACTTGGTAGACCAAGAATGAGATGGGAGAATAACATTTACATTTGAGGGATTGATTGGGAAGTAGATTATACAGGGGATGATTGGAAAACAATGGCTCAGGATAGGGATGTATGGAGAGCTTATCTCCGCGTGCCCATGAACCTACGGGTTCGATAGTGCCAGTTGGTTGTTTAGTTAGTTAGTTAGAGCGTAATCTTGGTAATAGCTGACTTATAACTTATAGCATAAATGAAAAGTTTGTTAACCAGCAAAAATCGGACCTACAGTTGTAGTTTAGTTGAATCGCCTTATTAGATACTTCATCTCTGCTGCTTGTAGTTGCAATTATTTTGTTTTGTATTGTTTTGTTTTGTTTGTATTGTTCAGGTTTTAGTAGACTTGGGTTATTGTTTGTAGTTGTCATGGTTTTGTACAATTTGATTAATGAGTCGGGGCCTTGTTATAACTTATTAATGTTGCTTTTTTTTAAGTAAATATGCCTGTTTATTTAATTTATTTCCGACAATCTTGCACCCGAGGAAGGTGGAGTAACAGTATTAAGCTACGAAACCATGAAACTTATGGTTACAATTTTATTTATTTTATGGGGCTATCTAAACTTTCACTTACCCCTGAAAAACTGATATTACCCATTGTTTGTGTTATAATTATTCTAGTTCTAAATAAATATCTTGTAGTATCAGAACCGTAGGTTCATAACCACGCGGTGAATGGATGAGAAGACTGCACAAGAGTGAGCTACATGACTTTTATGAGAAAACAAGTTGTAATAAAATTGTTGGCTCAAGATTAACAAACACTTAAGGCCTACCCTCGAATTTTTTTCTGGTTATTGTTGCGAATTAATAACTCTTCTTCTGTCGTATGAGTAACATTTTTAAACATTTTATAATAGGTCCTATATTAAACAATTTTTATAACTTTATTTTTAAATTTTTAAGTATTTATTCAAATAGGCCTAACACATATTATGATGGTGACTTGCTATTTTCTACAGAGAGTAAGTTATATTACATAAGTTAGTTGGAAGCAGTGGGTTTTCGATGGTTGCGATTATTAATAATAATGTATAGGGCACAATGTGCAAAGATTAGTTAATCTATATTAGTTTATCTGTCCATGCAGAATCCTGTCAGAGATTGCACCTCTGTTTTTTGCAATTTATAGCACATGGTATCTCTCGCATAACCATGGCGCATCGCTCGCAACAGCATTCTGGTCCCGGGTCAGGAAAAACTGTTTCGTTTGCACAGTCTGTGATGGAAGCCGTGTACTGCTAGCAGGGTCCCCAGGTGTTCCGTTCGTAGTTCGGCTTCATCCAGTCTTCTGAGATCATGGCATCGGTGTTGTAGAAATCGGTCCACAAATGGATTCTTTTTCAGCTGCAGCTCTCTTAGTACAGTATTATAGCTCGCTGTAGATGGCAGGAACAGTTTCATTGGTTGCGATTATTAAGGAGTGAAGAAAAAAAAGGCGTTTCATGGGATCCATCCTAGGTTAAGAGTAGGCCTAATTGAAATTAGGTTAAGTATGAGTTAGTTACTTAGCTTTTAGGTTCATTTACATTTTAAAAAAGTGTCTAGAGTGGTCTCGAGGTAGCGTGCTGCCTTGTCACGCAGCGGGCCCGGGTTTCGATCCCCGGTTGGGGTAGTTTTTTCTGGTTAGGTTTAATATCGGGGGATTTTCCTCACCTGTAAGACAAATGTCAGGAAAACTTTAAGGCCACAAACACGTCCCCCCGATGTGACCATCATCATCATCATCATCCTTCACCGGTTGTGGAAAGTAAACGGGAAGCTACACACTACTACAATTGCCTACTAAAGCTGCAAAACTATAGGGCTAGCATCATAATGCTACGATTGCAGTGAAATACCTGTCCTCGGGCAGAATTACTATGGATGGATGGATACATAAAACAAAACAAAAAAACAAAAAGATAATAATAGAAAAACAACGGTAATGATCGATATGTCGTTCGATGGTGGGTTATCGCTGGCTCCTTAAACTCTGGTGCATGCGCACTGTTGTTCCATAGGACTTTGAAAATATATCAGGTAAGTTAAAGTAAACTTTTTCCAAATCGTTAAGTCTCGTGTACTGTGTTGGGCGGGACATGTGGCATGAATAGGGAAAAAAGAGGGGCATGGAAACTTGTAGAAAAAACAGACGGAAAGCGACAAAAGAATACTGTGAGAGAATAAATTATACAGGGTAAATTATACAGGGGATGATTGTGAAATATTTGCTCAGAATAGGAATGTATGGATGTCTTCCCGGTCATGAATTTCCGGGTGGTTCGATAGTGTCACTGAGTTAATAACAATAGGCTGTATAGCCTAATAAATAACTCACTGACACTATCGAACCCGTATGTTCATGGCCGCGCGGACATAAGCTCTCCATACATCCCTATCCTGAGCTAATATTTTCCAATCATCCCATGTACAATCTACTTCTCTCAAATCATAGTTAATGTTATTCTCCCACCCTCATTCTCGGTCTACCAACTGGGCGTTTTCCCTCTGGTTTTCCTACAAGAAGCTTCCATGCATGTCTTTCATTCCCCATTCGTGCCACATCCCATATCCTGCCCATTGCAGTCAATGAGACTTAACTGTTCTCACTATATCTGGCTTCCTATAAAGACCATGTAGTTTACTGTTATATAGTCTTCTCCATTTACCTGTCTGTTCATCTCTCTTTGGTCCAAACATTTTCCTAAGAACCTTATTGTCAAATACTCGTAATCTCCTTTCCTCCCTTAAAGTAAGAGTCCATGTTTCGCATCCATATAATAAGTTATAACTGGTAGGATAATACTTTAATATATTTTCATTTTTACGTTTTTTTATAGGAGTTGGGATGTCAAGAGTCTCTGTAATGGATAATAGCACCCATTTCCAGAATTGAGGCTATGTTTAATTTCTTTGTGCATCTCATTCCTATTTGTAATTATTGTTCCTGGGTAGGCGTATTTGAAGTATTTGAGAATAAAGTTCTTAGGAAAATTTTTGTACCAAAGAGAGATGAACAGACAGATGAATGGAGAAGACTGTATAACAATGAACTACATGGTCTTTATAGGAAGCCAGATATAATAAGAACAGTCAAGTCTCGTAGACTGCGATGGGCAGGACATGTTGCACGTATGGGGAATTAAAGACTTGCATGGAGGCTTCTTGTAGGAAAGCCAGAGGTAAAACGCCCAGTTGGTAGACCAAGAATGAGGTGGGAGAATAACATTAACTATGATTTGAGGGAAGTAGATTATACAGGGAATGATTGGAAACCTTAGCTCAGGAGGGGTGTATGGAGAGCTTATGTCCGCGCGGCCATGAACCTACGGGTTCGATAGTGCCAGTGAGTAAGTAAGTAAGTAAGTAAGGTAGGCCTATTTGAATTCAGCCGCTTCCTCAAAATTTACCTCATTTTTCATTAGCTGTCCATTTCCATTATATAATCTATTTCTATGTGTGAGCAAATAATTAATAATAATAATAATAAATAATAATAATAATAATAATAATAATAATAATAATATGGATGATACTGGCAGGTTATTCCAACGGAAACACATTAGGCCTACATATCCAGGTTAATAATCTGCAGGATAATAGGGGTTCCAGATAAAAATTAATTGTAACACATTGTCAAAAACAACATCGTGGTGGCATTAAGTTAGTAAGAACTCTAATAATTATTATTTCTAATAATAATAATAATAATATGGATGATAGGCCTACTGGTAGTTCTTAGGCCTATTTGAATTCAGCCGCTTCCTGAAAATTTACCTCATTTTTCATTAGCTGTCCATTTCCATTATATAATCTATTTCTATGTGTGAGCAAATAATTAATAATAATAATAATAATAATAATAATAATAATAATAATAATAATAATAATAATAATAATATGGATGATACTGGCAGTTCTTCCAACGGAACACATTAGGCCTACATATCCAGTTTAATAATCTGCAGGATATTAAGGGTTTCAGTAAAAATTTATGTGTAACACATTGTCAAAAAACAACATCGTGGTGGCATTAAGTTAGTAAGAACTCTAATAATAATAATAATAATAATAATAATAATAATAATATGGATGATAGGCCTACTGGTAGTTCTTCCAACGGAACACATTAGATATCCAGTTTTTAAAGGTAATCTAGGCAAGATAACAGGGTTTCAGTTTGTAAATAATTTGTAACACAGTGTTTGTTTCCCGTGGCAGTGTAGAAGAAATTTGGATATGTGCCCAGCGAGAGAGCTTGGGTAAGCATAATGAATGGTTATGTTTAGAATTAGTTTGGGAAAGAGGGGGGTTTGTAGAAATGGTCGTTCCAGGAGGTTACAGGGAGGGGCGAGTCAAAAACCCAACCCTATGCGTGCGGGCACCCTCGTCTGAAAAACCTTTAAACCTTGTAGCTCCATCTTTGTCACGCGGTTACCATGGTAACTGATCCTCATCCCTCCCCAGTCGGCCATGCTCTTTATTGTGTGAGAGAATTCCAGCCATGTTGGACTCCCAGCTACGTGCAGCAACTGGCAACTATGAATTGTGCTGGATTTTTTTTTTCAATAAACTCCTACTGTACCTGCTAACAGTACATGCACGTTTTATACCTTCCTATCACAGTAGCCTGTTCTTATCTTTAATATTCTATATTCTCACCATCAAAAAGTCCTCGTTCAAATCTGACTAATGCAGTTTCTGAAAATGCTTACATAGACCATATAGAATATATATATTTTATTAGGAATATTCTGTACCTGGGGTGTAAGAGGTAGTGATGTGCATTCTATAACCTCTCCTACCTAATTCTCAACCTCACCTGCACGTGGTACACCCTGCTTTTAACTAACGAGGTAATGGGGACCGAGTCACGGCGGTATAACTTTCCATCGAATATGGAGGAAATTCCATATTTTGAACGCCTGACTAGAGGCTATAAGGTAGCAGCCCTACCACTAGTCTTGCTCTGCGGATGGTTGGTAACCAACCCAGGGGACTTCCTACTACTCGAAGAAACTTAAGCAAAGACTGGAATGATTCTTCCAAAATTGGCATTCCAATATACCCCAACTGGCATAGGGACCAAGGAAGACCAAAACATCGGTGGAAAGATCAAGACCATCTTCGCTAGGTTTACCGTACAGGCCACATGGCCTAAAACGAATTTGTTCATGATGATGATGATTCTGTACCTACAACCCAAATTGATTTGTCACCAGAGGTTTCTGTCTAAAGCATCTTCTTCTCTCAAATGTCTAGCTTCCATTTACTCACATCCATCCATAGTAATTCTGCCCGAGGGCAGGTCTTTTACTGCAATCATAGCATTTTCATGCTATGCTTTGCAGCTTTACTAGGGAATTGTAGGTGTGGTAGCTTCCCGTTGCTTTCCACACCGGTGAAGGATGATGGATGATGGCCGGATGATTTCGGGGACCGTTTGGGCCTTAAAAGTTTTCCTGACATTTGTCTTAGGTGGAGGAAAAACCCCGATAAAAACCTCACCCAGAAAAACTGCCCGACCGGGGATCGAACCCGGGCACGCTGCGTGACAAGGCAGCACGCTACCTCGAGACCACAGCGGTGGACTATATAGCCTATATGTATATTACAAAAAAAGTAGAAAATTACAAATAAGTTATATCAAACCATAATTCAGAGTATTTTAATATATGGTGCTGAGTCTGGCAAATTCCTACCTGCGAATGAAACGAATTTTAAGTACAGAAATGGATGTTTTAAGAAGATCAGTGGAAAATCTAGAATGGATAGAATACATCATCATCATGAACAAATTCGTTTTAGGCCATGTGGCCTGTACGGTAAACCTAGCGAAGATGGTCTTGATCTTTCCACCGATGTTTTGGTCTTCCTTGGTCCCATGTCCAGTTGGGGTATATTGGAATGCCAATTTTGGAAGCCTATTTCTTGACATTCTCCTCAGATGATTTTTCCATTCTTGTTGGTATCTTTGTTATAGACCTATCTTCATTTAAACTTGTTACTCCAAGTTTTCCTCTGATAATAGTGTTTCTTTGGTGATCCAGTCTATTAACTCCTAACAATGATCGTAAGAAGCGCATTTTGGCTTACTTGAAGTTTATGAGAGTTTCTTTTATTTAAAATCCACTTTCACACTTCCGTATTTTAGAGCAGCTGTTGATTGTGATGTTATGTACTCCTTAGTTTTGGTCTCTGCGTCTGTCCCTCTCTGTTTACCAAAATACAAACTAAAGAAATAACGGAAATTATGGGTTAACATGAGGAGCCGGGCATCATAGACATTATAGAAATCAATGAATTACAGTGGTATGGCCATGTCAAAAGAATGCCAGAGCAAGGATTTGGCTGAAATTATTATGGAAGTGGATCCCATCAGAAATGAGGAAGACCGAAGAAAACTTGGATAGAAGGGGTACACGCAGCTATGAATATCAGATTTGTTGGAGGAAGATCAATGGATGGACAGAGAGGAATGGCGTTTGGTTTCCGGAAGACGGCGGCAGCTGCAATGTATAATGGTACCGGGTGATGATATATATATATGTTATGATAAAGAAAAATAAGTGCCTGGTACGGGATTCGAACGCCGGATCTCTGAGTCTGTACTTCAGCGTGGATATCCATTACACTACCAGGCGAATCCAATTCAAACACTTATTTTTCTTATATATGTAGGGCCTGATTATATTTCTCCATTATTTGTTGATATAGTATTAATGAACACAAATGTTATTGTTTGTTAAAAGTCTTGAAGCTGATAGGTAACACGATAAAAGCTAATTAAACAAGATAGGCTAATATAGGCTACATTTTCTGAGAGTGAACCTTTTTGTTTCCATACCCTCAGGAGACATCATCCGAAGTCATTATGAACCTAAATTAAAGCTATCGCATATCGCTAACGAGACAGGAATAAGGTGTAAGCGGTATATATGCGCCATTTAGAGTAAAGCGTGCCAGGCGCCACTTCTAGAGAAAATCACATACAACAGCCGCGTGATTACAGCACCTCAGTCTCTCTGAATATACTTTTAACTCAGTATCTTCTCTCAACTAACACCTATAGCAGTCTCCTCAATTAAAATGCCATACCGTATAGGTCTATATATGAAGAAGTATTTTAGTAAGATCTTCACTATGCCCCACGTTGTGGCGACATTTTGAAGCAGCTAACTCCCTCATGCCCGACATCTAGTAATATGGAGAATATAATACATAGCTAATTCAGTCTCCTATTTATGCAGCCCTACAGGGTGCGGCATAAGTCAACCACTGCACGTCGTTCCAAGGAAGAAAATCACATTGGTTGATATTGAGTTTGAATACGGGACATTCAGTATAGGCCCAACAATCTCTAACACTACTGCTTGGAGTAATTTTCTAAGTTTGAACAATTTCAGGAGTTGTTTTTTTGTAATACAGATAGATATGATGTAAGAAATTAGGACTAGAAGTAGAATAAATATCAGTAAAACTAAATATATGGTCACACGTAAAAATTCGGTATAGCCTATAATGGAAATGGACAGCTATGACAAATGAAGGAAATTTGAGGAAGAGCTGAATTCAAGTACCTAGGAACAATAATCACAAATAGGAATGAGATGCACAAAGAAATTAAACGTAGGCTCAATTCTGGAAATGCGTGCTATTATGCATTACAGAGACTTTTGATGTCCCAACTCCTTTCAAAAAACGTTAAACTGAAAATATATAAAACTATTATTGTACCAGTTTATATATGGGTGCGAAGCATGGACTCTTAGGCCTACTTTTAGGGAGGAAAGGAGATTACCAGTATTTGAGAATAAAGTTCTTAGGAAAATTTTGGACCAAAGAGAGATGAACAGACAGGTGAATGGAGAAGACTACATAACAATGAACTACGTGGTCTCTTATAGGAAGCCAGATATAATAAGAACAGTTAAGTCTCGTAGACTGCGATTGCAGGACATGTTGCGCGTATGGGGAATGAAAGACGTGCATGGAAACTTCTTCTAGGAAAGCCAGGGGGAAAACGCCCAGTTGGTAGACCAAGAACGAGGCGGGAGAACAACATTAACTATGATTTGAGAGGGAAGTAGATTATACAAGGAATGATTGGAAAGCATTAGCTCAGGATAGGGATGTATTGAGAGCTTATGTCCGCGCGGCTATGATCCTACATGTTCGATAGTGCCGGTGAGTTAGTTAGTAGAGCCTAATAATACACGTTGCATCCATCTTGACTTATAATGAGAAATTTTGTTTTCTTCTAAGATGTCTTTTTTTTTTATTGTGATCTAGTAGGATACGTAACTATACTAGATAAAAAAAATTGACATTTTAGAAGATTACACATGGAACTTTTAGAAAACAAATTTCTGATTAGGCCTATAGCCTAAGTCAAGATGGATACAACCTGTTCATCGAATGGAAAATAACCGGATACCCAAATAAATGTTAAGCTGTAAAACTGCAGGAAGAAGAAGAAGAAGACCAGGACGTCCACTCAAAAGAATTTTGAATGGTGTTTTTCTTCAGGTCGAAACAGGTCAACTTACTTACTGGCACTATCGAACCCATAGGTTCATGGCCGGGCGAACACAAGCTCTCAATACATCCCTATCCTGAGCTAATGTTACCAATCATTCCCTGTATAATCTACTGCCTCAAATCGTGTTAATGTTATTCTCCCACCTCATTCTTGATCTACCAACTGGGTGATTTCCTTCTGGTTTTTCTACAAGAAGTTTCGATGCACGTATTTCATTTCCCATTCGTGCCACATGTCTCTACGGTACTTAACTGTTCTTATTAACTTATATCTAGCTTCCTATAAAGATCATGTAGGGTCTAGTTCCTGTTAGGCCTATGTAGTCGTCTCCATTCACCTGTGTGTTCATCTCTCTTTGGTCTAAACATTTTGGACATAAGCTCCCCATACATCCCTATCCTGTGCTAATTTGTTCTAATCATTCCACGTATAATCTACTTCCCTCAAATCATAGTTAATGTTATTCTCCCACCTTATTCTTGGTCTACCATCTGGGCCTTTTTCCTCTGGTGTTCCTACAAGAAACTTCCATTCACGTCTTTCATTCCCCATTCGTGTCACATGTCCTGCCCATCGCAGTCTACGAGATTTAACCGTTCTCATTATAGCTATCTGGTTTCCTATAAAGACCATGCAATTCATTGTTATGCAGTCTTCTCCATTCACCTGTCTGTTCATCTCTCTTTGGTCCAAAAATATTCCTAAGAACTTTATTCTCAAATACTCGTAATCTCCTTTCCTCCCTTAAAGTAAGAGTCCATGTTTCTCATCCATATAATATAAATGGTAGAATAATAGTTTTTATATATTTCAGTTTTAACGTTTTTTGAAAAGAAACAGGTCAACAAATTGCCTAAATTCGTGAGTGGACTACGATGATGATTATGATGATCTAGGTGTACATTTGGCACGAATGGGGAATGAAAGATTAGACCAAAAATGAGGTGGGAAAATGACATTTAACATGATTTGAGAGAATAAATTATATACGCTGTGTTGGTTGAAATAGGCTACATTAATTCGAGATAGGGTATATGGGGAGCTTATGTCTGCGCGGCCATGAACCTACTGGCTCGATAGTGTCATTAAGTTAGTTATATCTGCTTTGTAGGTGAGAAAAATGTTCTGAATATCCATATTTTCTGTTCTTTACTCTAAACATTTCGTAAAAGAAAAGTTAAAGAGTTGAAAAGGTTTTTATGGCCTTTTTATGTTTTTGTTTCCTTTGTGTACCATTCCGTTATACCTACTCCCAATACTAACTTAACTGCTGTAGAGACACTCCTTTCCGGTTTGGTCAGCTGCTGTCGCATTTTTTTCTGCGAACTTCTACTTTCGAGAAAGTTTCCTTTTTAATGGCATCTTCTAATGCTTAAAGAATTTCTGTTGCCAAGCAAAGGGTTCTTTTTTTATATTTTGCACGGATTTCATGTGGTTTAGTATTTTTTAAAGAATGCTATTGTCACGTTATAGAAAGGGTAGGATTGATAGCTTTTGGAAGAGAAAACAGTTGTCTGGTTGTTTGGAACAGAGATATTTCAAAAGGAGGAGAACTTTCACTTTTGCTAAATAATTTATTATACCAACACTTTTTTAAGGTAAGGATATATTTCTGACTTGATTTACTACAGTGTTTTCCAAAGCATACAGTATTCGAGGGACCACCAGGTATCTGCCAATGATTACTAAGAGATCTGCTGGAATCCTTGTAGGCCTACTCTGTAGCCTAAACTAACTCAAACCCTAACTCACTGACACTATCGAACCCGTAGGTTCATAATCTCTCCATACATCCCTATTCTGAACTAATGCTTTCCTATCATTACCTTATAATCTGCTCCCCTCAAATCATGGTTACTCTTATTCTTCCACCTCATTCTTGGTCTTCCAACTGGGCGTTTTCACTCTAGATTTTTACAAGAAGCTTCCATGCACGTCTTTCATTCCCATTCGTGCCACGTGTCCAGCCCATCGCAGTCTACGTGACTTTAACTGTTCTTATTGTATCTGGCTTCCTATTAAGACCATAGTTCACTGTTATCTAATCTTCTCCATTCACCTGTCTGTTCATCTCTCTTTGGTTCAAAAATTTTCCTATGAAGTTTATTCTCAAATAGTCTACGCATAATTTGTAGCTTACAAAAATATTTATTATTTTTATTAAAAATGTAACCCCGTTGGGGATTGACCAATGAGACAGGATGCAAACGGCATGTATTCTGAAATATGAGAGAAAAATAAAAAAATAATCTCCTGAACCGGAATTTGAACCGAGACCTTTAACTTCCGATTCCGATTGAGAGTCTTTCCACTTTTCAGCGGTTGCCCTTTTACCAGCCGGCTGCTGGCCCTTCACATTCACATGTGTCAATCACAGAGGTAGATGATCAACAGCCAGTGTAGGGGTGACATGTGGTTAGCATGTCGAGTCCCCCAGCCGTTATAGCTGGTTCCTCAACCTGGAGCCGCTACTTATTGTAGCTACCCAATTGCCTCACGATGCTGGCCCATATACCATGAGACAATTTCTTCCCCCATGGAGACTCGAACCAGCGCAAGTCCCGTAGCTCTGCGCCAAGGCTTCCTACCTTAACCGCTCGGCTATGGCGCGGGACCTTTAACTTCAGACGTTTATTTTAATTTACATAACATTTAGGTCCTACATCAAATTAGATTACTCAAATATTAATTATATTCAATTAAGTAAAAAATACAATAAGATCTACAATTCGTACCCTAAGATAAACATTTTATATTCTTCGATGAAAAGTTAAATATCAAGGATGGCAAGGATGACCGAGAATAGAATATCAAAAGCAGCATAGGCCTACAGCTGTTCATCACAAGGAAGAAGAAGTTTGGGAAGACCAAAGAAAAGATGGAAATAGCAGCAATTTGGAGCCGGAACAGGCTAGTAAATAAGCCTGAACCGTGAAGAAGAAGAAGAATTCTATCATGAGAGTAATTCAGACAAACTAAAAAAAAAAAGAAACTCAAATGAGATTATAAGTGATGACAGTGCCAACACCGGTGGCTTATACTGTATGGTAGTGGGAATTGGGCCACTGACAGACTAGATAGAAGACAATTAGAAACAACAGAGGTTAAATTTCTAAGAGGAATAGTTGGTTATAGTCTACACTTGAAGACGAAGAGAAAAATTCCATAATTGAGGAGAAAAGAATCAATATAATCTAACTTACTAGCACTTTTTGAATCTATAGGTTTATGTCCGCTCGGGCATAAGCTCTCCATACAACCTTATCTGAGATATTTTTTTCCAGTCATCACCTGTATAATTTACCTCCCTTAGACGATGGTTAGGTCCGACATGCTGACCACATGTCATACCTACACTGGCAAAATTATTGTCTATAACACATTAATGTGAGGCCAGGAGCTGGCTGGTAGGCCAAGGGTCTTCTAGGCCAGTCGTGTCATGGAGTAAGTAAGATGATGGTTAATGTTTTCTCCCACATTTTTCTTGGTCTACCCACTGAACGCTTTCCCTCTTATTTTCCTACAAAGAGTTTCCATGTCACTCATCCATATTCTATTCGTGCCACATGTCCTGCCCATCGTAGCCTAACATATATAGCACTCGTATTATGTATTCTTTTCCATTCGCTCTCTTTGGTCGAATAATTTTCCTAAGAGCTTTATTCTCAATTTGATTCTCTTACTTAAAGAGAGTCCCTTGAGCACAGTGTCCTTTATATCCCTCCTCATCATACTACCTATTATTCGAAATCGTTTACAGTTTCTCTTGCTAGAACATGGAATTCACTTCCACCCCATGTCAGAGACTGCCAAACTTTACCATCTTTCAGAAATAAATTGAAAATAAAATCACTAACAGAAACAACTCACTAATATTACTTTTTAAGAATTATTAATGCGTTTTTGCATTATTTAATAAAATAGACTTAGGATTTGTTAATATATTTACCTAATGCCTTGTATAAAAAGCGTAGATTAATTCATTGTAGTTTATTACTTTCTTTGTATTTTTTTCTTTTCTTTTTATGTATAGTAGATTCGAGCTGTTATTCCTTTTTTTATTCATTGTATCATTAATTTAATTTTAATTGTATTTAGTTTTCATTGTATTATTAGACATTATTTTCATTATTATTCAATATGACAGATAATTATTGTTCAATGACTATTATTGTAACTTTTTTTGTATTCATATGTAACATGTGTTTGTCCTGTTTAATTTGACTATTATTGTAATTTTTTTTTGTATTCATATGTAGCATATGCTTGTTCTGGTGAGTGGAAGAGAAGGCCACATGGCCTTAACTCCACCAGGCTAAATAAATCTATTCTATTCTATTCTATTCTATGGGTTTCACATCCAAACAATGTAACTGGATGAATAACAGTTTTATATATTTTCAGTTTAATGTTTCTTTGAGAGAAGTCAGAATGGCAAAAAAATCCGTGTAAATGTAGGCCTATAGCCTAATAGTGTGCTGCATTCCCAGAATTGAGCCTACGTTTAATTTCTATCTGCACATCGTTCATTTTTTTAATTAGGTTATTGTTTCCAGGTATTTGAATTTAGTCAATTCTTCAAAATGTATCTTATTAAAATAATAATCCATCGCAATTGTAAATAATTTTCTAGATATATATATATATATATATATATATATATAAGAAAACTTTCTTTTTTCATATACTTATATCGCGAAAATCTGCAATATAGCATATATATATATATATAAATCTGCAATATAGCCTATATATAAATATATTCATATTTGCCTTCATTGCCAAATGTCAAAAATATATTGATAACATCTAGGCCTATATATACAAGCGTTACTGCTATAAAGTAAATATTCTCTTTAAAAATTGCTTAACTGTTATGTAGCCACTAGATGTCAGTTGGAACAAATTTCCGCTACCTGTTGTGTGAATTGAGAATACTACATGTATAAGAAACATGTATGTTTGTGTTGGAATTCTTGGGTAGCTCAGTTGGTTAGAGCGCTAAACGTACAGAGTTTAGAGACTCGGGTTCAAATCCCGACTCAGCCATTCATTTTTCTTTTCATAGGCCTATATCATATATATAGGCTATATATATATAGGCTATATATAGGCTATATATTGTGTAGGCCTATTTCTTAAGAAGTCCAGTGACGAATCGAATCTGATGCTACTTCTTGATTTGACAAAATCCTGTGCATACTTCTGTAGATTAAAAAAGTAGTTACATTCTGATATTAAATATAAAATTGGTACCTGGTAAGTCAGTCGTCCTCAACTAAATTATTAAACTTCATCAATGAATTTTAAAAGTGTTTATAGTTACAGTCTGTTGTGTGATTCACGGTCATTGCAATATTACAGGTTTCGCAAGCAAGGAGCCTCATGTTATAAATAATCGTGAATTTATCTAGTGTGACAACATTTAATGTCTGATGTCTTTCAAAATGTTTAAAATACAATTCCATGTATTGATTGTTTCTAATAATGTGTTTTCTTTCAAATAAAAATTCAAATTTATAGCTAATTGTAACCACGAAACAAACATTTCAATTAACAAGTGTTTTTCTTTTGTTGACAGGTCCAAACGGTTGTCCCAGACGTCGAGGCCGTCAAACCTACACCCGCTTCCAAACATTAGAACTGGAGAAGGAATTCCACTTCAACCATTATTTAACCAGAAGGCGAAGAATCGAAATAGCTCATGCCCTTTGCCTAACAGAACGACAGATTAAAATCTGGTTTCAGAATCGACGTATGAAACTGAAAAAGGAACTTCGAGCTGTAAAAGAAATCAATGAACAGGCCAGGAGAGAACGAGAGGAGCAAGATAGGCTGAAACAGCAACAGCAGGAAAAACAGCAGAAACATGAACAGCAACAGCAACAACAGCAGCACCACAGTATCAGCCATCATCACCATGAACAGCATAAGCTTGGATTGGATAAAACTACTGGAGCCGACCTACTCAAAGCAGTGTCAAAAGTGCCAACATAAAGTAAATTCACAAATCAACCTTCCATACTATAAACTACAGTAATAATGGTAGCGTTCCATTTCAAATTTTCATTTGTGCTATAAGTATTCATATTAACTTCAAAATCTTCAACTACGTTTACTTTTTATTTTTTGCGTTGTGAAATTATATGTCATATTTTCAACGAAAACTAATAAAATCCGATGCCGAACATGTGAAAGTATGTGGGAGTTTGTTTCCAAATAAATTTAAAATTCCTCAGAAGTGTTAGTAGTTTTTGAAGTTGTAATTTTGTAACAAAATAGCGAATAGCAGCAACTAACGGCAGAAATTTTTGAATCAAGTGATGGGGTAGAATTGCATAGAAAATAGATGCATTCTTTGTGGAAATAATGAAAGCATTTCTTGAACTTTTTTCTACAAAAACCTGTCGTTATATTTACTACCAAGGTTTTTGTATTTGAACTACAAACTTAAGTTATTTTGAAAACATTTTGTTCAATCTGCCATTAAAAAGTGAAATGATGTGAAGAATTTTACAATTGTTAATTTACTGTGATAAACGCCAAGTGAGACAGAAGAAGTGTTTGGTCAGCGGAAGATATTGAATGATGTCCCACCAGATTATTATTAGCAAATGATTTGGCGTCGAATACGTAATAATTTAGTAAGTTAAAATAAAGCATTAATGAAGACATCTCTTTACAAATCATTGCAATATTTGGTGAGGACTTAAAAAAAAACTGCAGCTTTGCTGTAGATAGAATCAGTGGAGTTTGATCAGATGTGCCATGTCACAGACTGGATGCGGATTGTTCAACTTTTTTAATTTTGACTTCATGTCCAGCCACATTGAATTGTTTTGTTGTTAGAATGTTGCCATAAGATTTGGAGGTGTATTTGGTTGTGTCCTATTGTAAAACAATCTACAATTAACAAGTACATACCTCGAATATTAATATAATCTAGATGGTATATACATTTTAACGAATTTCTCGATATTGTCTCACATTGCTCATTACGTTTTTATTATTTTATGCCGTTGGTTTAATTAAGAAAAAGTTAAATCTCAGAATTATTAAATTTATAAACAGTGTTAAGTCATGTTTGGATATTGTACAATGTACATAATTTTATAGTTGTTCTTATTGTGTTCATGTAGTTTTTTCTCTTTAACCTCAATCAAGTGTTGGCTTTAGTAGTTATGACTTTGTTTTATTATTATATTTTTATATAACAAAGTCGAACTTATTATGTTTAAAATTTGTGTGTGTGTACATATTTCTTTGCGAATTATGTTTTATGATTTAACGAAATTATTTCCGTTGTTCATTGGTACCAACCAATGCTTGCCATTACTTTATGAAGATGTTTAGTAATTTTTTTTCTGTTAAGTTATGATTTATGATTCACAAAATTACTATATAATTAAATGTTAAATTTTTATCAAAATTAACTCAACGTATTCGTACTCGTATTTTGAATTACATTTTCTAAATGTTCTGTTTTTTTCTTTGTATTACGCGTTATGTTTTGTCGCTGAAAATTGACATGATTGTACATTATTTATGTATTTACCTTAAAAATTAATCATTTTTTAAAATCAAAGTGCCATATAGCACTGTACAATTTAAAATATTTTTTTTTTTTTAGTTTATATGAATATCAGTATAAAACTGTATCTGACCGCATGACTTTAGCAAATATCATATAAAGAAACAATTGCAATAACAACCCTTTTCATCTTAGGGTTTTATCAGTGAATTATCTTCAAATTTAAAGTGCAATACTATTTTATCTCCTGCACCATCTCCACTTTTTAAATATTTAATTATATTTCATTTTAAGATCTTTATTAAACTTTTTTATTTTATAATTTTATTGCGAAAGTTTCCAGTTAAATGAGTGGATTCTGTGAATTTTTATAGAAGATATATTAAGCAATTATTATTAAATTACAGCATGACAGGGAGCAAAATGCAGTCGTGCTACGCATGCTCTAGAGTGTTATGAGCTAATGCTCCACCACCAGTCAATTTTCGCTGGGATTTCCCGTGATCACGTGATTTAGTTGTAGGCCCAAAATTTGTGAGGCGTTTATTTATATGAGCATTGTTGTTATTGATTATTACGTAGCATTGTTTTCCTGGTGATACCAACTACAGTTGAAGCGGAACGGGTGTGTGACGCAGATTGGTTGAAAAAGAGGGGCAGAGGGGAAACACCGGTCAATGTACAGATGTGCAGTTAAAGCAGGAATGTATTAGCACTGCATTTTGTTCGTTGTCAAGCTATAGATATGTATATGATTAATGATTTTTGTAAGTTTATAAGTACCTAAAATTATTTAAGACTTTTTTTTTCAAACGTTCAAAAAAGTAAGTTAATTAATTGTATAAGTTATGTGCAAATAAAGATGCATGTATGATTTTGCCGGGGATGGTGCAAATCGTTTGAGATAAGAACATAGAAGGGAACTCACAATCGTGTGTTCCTGAACAAAACTCAAGTAAAATTACTAGAGTACATTATACGTAATTTGGTGTCAGGGTAGGCCATTTCAAAGTAGGAAATGTATTTAAAAAGAAACTAAATACAAAACTTAGATACTACGATGATTTCAAAACATAAAATAATAAATTTTTTGTCTCTCCAATTTTTTTATGTCGTGTTGAGTAATGTATTATAGCTTAAAAAGGTGTTGTGAACTTGTTTATACGTACGTAGGTAGTTAGAGATAATGCGACACATTTGTAAGTACTGTGTGTGAGGGAGCGTGTGAGAATTCCATACTATACTCTAATCTATTGAGCTGGTAGATTGAAATAATTTTGCTAGCTCTTAAAGGGTCCTATATTAGGATCTCATTTTTGAAATGTCATATTGTTACAGTATTGTAAAATAGTCAGCCTACATTGCAGTTAGTCTACATTACATCTGTACTTTTCTGTTGATTCACGTCCATATTTAAGAACCAACCTAATGTTTCTTACATAGGCTATTTGTTAAGCGTAGGTAAATTGTAATCTACTTTCCGATCTACCATTTTGCCCTATATTTAATCAATGTTATTTCTGAATTTAGGTCTATTTCATATTTAAAAATCAGAAAACCTGGTTATATAGGGCCTATATATCAAGCTCTTTTAAACGAATAATTTTGTTTGTTTTTACAAATTAAGAAGTGTTACATTTCATTCACAAATGTTGTAGGCCTAAGTATTGAGACCCGAAAGAGCAAGTGCTCGTATTCGGGTACAGTTCAGTTACAGAAATAATACATAGCCTATAGAATATAGGCCTATACATAACAAAAGATTTAGTTAAATGGAGAGGAAATATATAAATTTAGAAGATAGATTCAAGACAAAATAAATTCTGGCATATTAAAAATTAAAAGTAATAGGCCTACAAGTAAATATAGAATAAACAAAACAATATAGAATAGATTAATAGGGCCTAGCAGACTCAAAAGGGAAATTAAAAACATAAGGAAATTATATGAAAAAAAGAACAAATTTAGGATACATTTTCAGGACATAAAATGCACTCAGACACACAATGAATTAATGCAGAGGAGAATGTTACAAACAAAACATTGTGTAACAGATTAACACCAAACTGAAGAAAGTTATTAAATACAGTAGGTAATAATGTAAAGCAAAACACATTTAGCAGAAAATTTCAATAAATAGGGCTTATATTAGGTTTCTTTTACTAGGTTAGCTACGGGACTTGGGCTGGTTCGAGTCTCCATAGGGGAAGAAATTTTCTCATGGAATTTCGGCCATATCGAGACCGGTGCCCACCCAGCATTGTGAGGCATTTGGAGTATTAATTATTAATTCAAATTAGAGTTAGTTATTTGCTTGAATATTGATTAAACATGTGCCAACTAGCTACAATAAGTAGCGATTGCAGGTTCAGAAAACCAGCTATAACGCCTGGGCGACCGTACATGCTGACCACATGTCACCCCCACACTGGCTTGATGATCATCTACCTCTGTGAGTAACACATGTAGATGTGAGACCAGCAGCCCACTGGTAGAGCAAGGGCCTTTTAGGTCTCTCGCGCGTGGAGTTTCCCCCCCCCCCTAGGTTACTGCCAAGCATTGTAGGTAGGTGTATAAAAAGTTCGGTAAGTAAACATAGGCTAAATATGGCCTATTGGATTAGGCCTACAGTTAGACCAACATCAAAATTAAAGTCAGTGCAATATTTTATGCTTTTCTGCCCAGTTTTGTCGCTTAGTTGAGACCCACGCCACTATAGATTTTTTTCCCCTTGCGTCTTACAACAAATAAAAAGGTACATTTATGTTATTGTATTACGTCATTTATTTCCTCGCGAAATACTAAATCTGTAATCTTTGTAAAGGGAGTTAAGTCCAAAATGGGCTACAATGAGTTATGCCGAGCAAGCTTGAAAAATAAACAGCTGTTTTTCTATCCTATTTGTCAACAAAAGCACAATTTGTATTTAACACGTTTTACGACTTAAACACAGATATACGGGTATAATAATGAAGTCTTCTTTCTAGAGAAAAAAGCTCTTTTTACCTTCATAAATAGGTATGAAAGTTCGACTTTTAGGAGCTAGTTCTTCTTTAGATATCATTTTTTCTCTTTTATATAAAAATAGGCCTATTTATTGAGAATATTTTGGATTTTTGGTAAAAAAAATGTTGAATAGAACAATCATTTTTATGCTCACTGTAGTTAAATCTCATGCACTTAAGTCATTGTTGCGTTTAACAGGTCTAAATGTCTCTTCATTTCGCCACTGAAGCATTAGTTTGTTCTGGTTTAGTGCTTTTCTCACCCACTCTTTCTAGTTTAATTGTTGATACTACGATCCGTGCATATTTTGTTTATTTATTTCACAGTATTTTGATTTTCTTAATTATCTATCAGTGTTTTGTTTTCACAACTTCCGAAGTAGTTTCAACACCATCTGTGGGAATGAGACAAACCACAGTTTTATAAATACTTTTTACTTTTGCTATAAGAAATTTCTTAACAGCACAGGGCTGTCCAATTACATTGTGGACCTTCAAGCCAAGTTCTGCTGTAATGTGATTTTAATATTAATTTTCCATTAAAACATCTTTTTAAGTCATATTTGAAGAGAAAAATTATACGCTCAGACCGGGACTTGAACCCGGGACCCTTGGTTCTCTAGACCAAGTGCTCTACCAACTGAGCTACCTGAGCAAGTACCGATCTAAACGCAAATCTTTCTCTATATACATTGTAATTCCCGTCCACCAAATGCTATGAAGCCATGCTTCTATCTTGCCAAAGGAGCATAGGAGCATATGATTTATCCATCTTTGAGATGGAAGCAATCAATAATAAAAATCTTTTTAAGTATTTCACAGATGCCACGGGGCCTCCCTGGTGGATCTTTTTATATTACATAGCTTAATATGTGAATCTGACAAGAGCATTTTATTTGTTATTGTTACACTTAAAATCAATTCTGAATTCTTTTCGGATTCTACACTGTGACACATACGTTCATCCAACGAGCAACTCCTAGTAGCGAGACGAAAATTAATTTTGAAACTATGTCAAGTGATCAAGGACAAGGTTAACGAAATAACTTCTCCCTCTTCAATTACTCCTCTGTGTGTTCGTGATTTCGAATAGTTACAATGCATAAGTAGTCTATGATACTTGTTAAATAATTAGTAGGCCCCTATACAATTTTCTTCCATAACCTCCTCTGATTCGAAGAAATGTTTAAGAACATGTATAATCATTTTTGTGCTTAATGGGTTTCTAGGGAGCCAAATAATTTGTGTAGCTACAATAAGTATCGGGGGCACGCCTAAGCGTAGTGGTTAAGGCACTGAGCTACAAGCCGGAGGGTCGAGAATTTTTAAACTGACCCAAACCCTCTGGCGGCGCTATGGCCCTGGGGTCGGTTCAGCCTCTAACGTAAATGAGTACCAGACGCTTGTTCTGGGGTAAAGACGGCCGTCACGCAGGGCTGACAACCCGGCTGACATAAAGTGACATAAAGTGTTCGATTGTCCAACTGATCTTTATGTGACATAAAGTGTACCGAAACAGCTGTCACTGAATTATATAGGCCTAATAAATATGAAAATCAAATAAAACTACGTTTTATTTTTATTTAATTAATGAAATATAATAGGTACGTTACTAATTGTAGCATATTTTGGGAGTTATCAGAGAAACCGTATTGAAAAAATTAAGTTACGAAAACAAGCGATAAACTTACCGAAGATGTAGGTACCTTCTTAAATTAAAGGGATCACTCGAGTGACAGCATATCACATTATTTAACATAACTCGTAAAGTAATAGAGATATCAATGAAAATCTTTCACTAATTTAAAGATGGAGTTTCAACCTATATGAAACAAAATTCAAAAATGACTTTTTTGGCCCCCTTAAACAAAATTTCGATGTAGGCTATAGCAAAGACCTATATTTTATAACATCAGTTTATCCATCCTTACTCCGGAAATTGAATTTACGATATGAGCATGTTAATTCATTATAAGATTTATTGTAGCATTTATATTGTGGAGTCGTTAAGATTTTAATATTTGAGTGTTCCTGATTTTTGCAGATTAGGCCTATGTATTGTTAGAGCATAATATCTTTATGGACAGGTATCCTAATCATTAATTACAGTAGCCCTACCATGTGTCAGGACTAACAGGTCCCTCTTAAAACTATAGGCTAATATTAAACAAACATCCACTTATTTGTGATAAACCTAAAGGCCTATTATAAGCATCGAATGTTATGTCATAATTTCCCACCCCCCTATCGAATTTATTGAGCTGGTTATAGGCCTAATGTATGTTACTGTTGCTTATAGAAAAAATACCTATATTTGTATAATATGTCATTGATAAAAAATATGGCAACATTATTATAGGTCGATTATTATTATTATTATTATTATTATTATTATTATTATTATTATATTAATTATTATTATTATTATTACCTGTTCTGGCTAAAGTTACTTCTCTCTGATTCAGATAATATTCTATATAACTAGGCCTACGTGAAAAAAAAATGTAGAACAAATTAGGCCTATCATTATAAACACTTTATGCAGCTATTTTTAACATAAATTCATAATTATAGGCCTATGCAATATTTAAACTTGATCCTATATTCAATTTATTAAGCTGCAACAGTCCATCGCTGTGGTCTCGAGGTAGCGTGCTGCCTTGTCACGCAGCGGGCCCGGGTTCGATCCCCGGTCGGGCAGTTTTTCTGGGTGAGGTTTTTATCGGGGTTTTTCCTCATCTGTAAGACAAATGTCAGGAAAACTTTAAGGCCCAAACGGTCCCCGAAATCATATGGCCATCATCATCCTTATCATTATCATCATCACCATCATTATCCTTCACCGGTGTGGAAAGCAACGGGAAGCTACCACACCTACAATTCCCTAGTAAAGCTGCAAGCATAGCATGGAAATGCTATGATTGCAGTGAAGGACCTGCCTTCGGGCAGAATTACTATGGATGGATGGAAGCTACAACGTAATAGGCCTATGCCTTTTTTTGGCGAAATAGAGTTTTTAAAAATTGTATGCAGAATAAATAAAATAGGTATATTATTATTAGGCAAGTGCTATGAGGCGTATTATCACTTTATTAGATTTATTATTATTATTATTATTATTATTATTATTATTATTATTATTATTAAACTTTTATTTTTGTTGCTGTTGTTTTTCCCCAAATGTTTTTCAAGTTTAATATCTTTATCTGTAATAGGATGTAGTCCTATAAAGTAGCATTTACGTGAATCAACAGAAAAGTATATTACACCTATGTAGATGAAATAGAAATCATATTACAAAATTAAACTGAAAGATCAGCGATTGAATGAAACCCAGACTGCTCAGTAAAGGTAAATAAATAGATCCATAACTTGAATCTAGGTCTATTAGTCATTCAAAATATCTCTGCAGGCGGAAGAATTCGAAGCTCTGTTTGTTGCTACACGTGACGTCATATAAGGCAGTGTATACTGTCAGCGTCCCACGTCCCATTCCCCTCAGCACTCATAGATAGCAGTGTCACGTGTTCTATTCCTGCATAAACACGACTGCAGCGCCCTCCGTCAACAACTGCGCTTACTCCTTAAACGGGTAACATATATTTTTCTTAATAATAAAGAAATACAAGGGTTGGCTTGTATTCGGTGAGTCTTCAGGGTAGTATTTTTTTTTATATCTGCATATTCAAAATTAGCATCAATACATGTTGTAAATATTATTAATTGAGAAAGAATAAAAAAGTGGTTGATAAAATGTTTAAGAGAGTATCTAAACCGAATTAATTACAGCTTGTAACAAGTGTGACCTCTCAGGGTCAGCATGCTTTACAGCGGACATCATCCAAAATTTGATTTTTTCCAGTAATCTGCTTACCGTTTATAATGTTATTAATGCGCCAATTTACTAGAGTACTACTTTATTAAGTAACCAAAATGAAGTGTTTGGTTTTATGTCATGAAAAAATCGCCATAAATATCCCTAATAATTGTGAAAATTAGAAAAGTCGAAAACACATTTTGGAAAATTATTTTGTATGAAATGTAAATAATTTATTTTTACCAATAAAAAAAATGGGTTAAGAAAGGGTTTTCAAAATTAACTTGAGCCAAGACAGTCTTCTGGAAAAGTTATTTGCAATGATTTTATCAAATTTAAAATCGCTATTGTCATTAACATAAGCATTATGTATTAGGTTACATGGCCTCTTCGTTCCAATACGGGGTGAATCATAAATATGGCTATACGTTTGATCGCGTTGTATGATGAAAATATTATCATTACAGGAAATATGAAATTAACGTTGGAAAGGCAATTATTCAAATCACAACAATGGAATAAAACAAAACAGTGCAGAACTTACGTCATTAGTCAAAATGGCGTTGAATATGCAACAGCAAATGACAATTGCTGCATGGGCAATAACGTATGCTAATGATCGTGAGGCCGCAAGACGGGCAAGACATGAGTTGAACGTAGCATTGCAGCCGTCGACTGTGGGGAAGTGGAGAAAACGACTGCTGGAAACGGGAAGGATGCAGAAAACCAAACCTCCTGGAAGGCCTCGCATTAGCACGGATGCAGAAACAACTAAGAGAATTGTGGAGGCGTTCGACGCTAGCCCACAAAAAGCAACCCGCCATGCTGCACGTGAGCAGTGATTTGTTTTGTTCTATTGTTTTAATTTGAAGGATTCCCATTCCAATCATAACATCATATTTCCTTTAATAATAACATTTTCGTCACAAAATGCGATGAAACGTATAGCCATATTTCTGAATCACTCTGTAGTTGAATGTACATTTACTTTTGGGATTGTAAGTATGAACTATGTAGGGTCCCAACCCTCTGAAGCAACTTTCAACCTGAAGAACTAGGAGATTGATTTGGAGTTTTCTTCTCCTACTATTGACTGGTTTTCTCCACGGCTTAAGAATCCAGTCTACCCATAACCCTCAGCAGGTACTATATTCGGGGTCAGAAGGACCAGGAGCTCCCCTGAGTAGGGAAGCTACTTCCTGAAGTAAAAGTCCTTAAGCGCTATCCGTTATCGATATTGTGGTCTAATAATTTAATTTCTAAAATACAATATTCCATAATTATAAATGATATAATTTAAATAAGTAGGGCCTATATAAATGACCCATTATTATCATAGCCACAATAGATTACTGAGAAATATTACTGTATTGAAAAATGCCGACTAAACCAAGATCAACTGCAAAAGGAAATGTAGTAAATAGAGAATTCTAAGGAAACAAAAACAATCGGCTATCATATCAGCTTTTTAATTCGTTATAAATGTGATATTCAATATGCGTTTAATGTATTTTTTTTAATATTCTAAATGTATTGATTTGATATTAAGTTAATATTTATTTTATACTAATTGAAAATTATATACAGAAAAACAGTTATATATAAAAATGTGGTTATTTTTAATTTCCTACTTCAGTCTTAAGGTCTTTTAACCGATAAATTGTCAAAAGGCCTACAACATTTTCTCGTGACAGTTATGTAAATGTTGCGGACCGCAAGGAAAATAAATTCACGTAAAACAGTTAGTTATTACTCGTATTATACATTATTACGTAATTTGACATACATTTAAGTAATGTTTACTCTTTTGTTCGTCAATTGTTCTAAAAAAATATTAAATAAATGAAATCAATGTATCCAATAGGATACATTTTTAATTTAAGGGTCAACTCTTAAATTGGCAATATATTCTATAAGATACACCCGTTTAATGTATCTAATATTCTTAATAACACAGCAGAAAACCACTGAGTAGAAATTATTTAAATTTGTGTCGAATTGGGACCTGTTCAATAACTTTATTTTACGTGGTTTCAATTTCACTGCGAACCGACAAAATTTATAACTGTCAAGAGACATGAGTATTTTGTCAATTTAAGAGTTTATTATTGTTATGATCCTTTAACCCATACCTAAATTAAAAATAAATAATCCTACTTAACTCACTCAAAACTGTGACAGAAATTTTGGTATAGTTCGTCTGTTCAGTATGATTATTCTGACACATCATTGTGAATAAATAAGATTTCAAAATTAGAACTGTTATCGCAAGATTTACTACACCATGGCAGATGTATAGGCCTAGGGTTTATTATTAAATACATGAATACATTTTATATATGAGCAGTCTGGGTTTTACTTACTTTTGTAAATATCTTATCGTAGATTCATTACTACTAACACACCAAACGAAGTTAATAGTTATACGTAAAAAAAGCTTAAAGATAAGATCGATGTTTTAGGATTAATGATTAGGAAAAACTAATGCAACTGCAGCTTTTTCCATATCAGAAATGTGATTGGTTAAAAATTTACTTTTTTTGGGCTAAATAGGGAGGGAGGGAAGTGCTGGAAGTTAGTTCGCTAGCTTTTACCCTTGTTCATGTTGAATATTATTTAGTTACATTTTTTTTCTGTAAAATTGCTTTATGCTTCCAGTTGTAACACAGTTAAAAATTTCTGTTAAATGTCTGTTAAGTTGTTACACGAAATAAAATATAAGAATTTTATAAGCATTAGTATAAAGATTTTTTAAATTTCTAACACATGATGATTATTTTTAAAGGTCACCAGGTAGGGATTTTGCAGTTAAAACTATGTTCTTTTCAGAATAAAGTGTCTCAATTTCTACCCAAGATGGGTAGGGTTCTATGAAACTTCTCCATTCTATGGCTCCTAGCCTAGTATAGCCCAAGTCAGACTTTCGCCTCCTCTTTTCGAGGGTTCTTCACCAGTCTGATCTAGTTACGCTTATTTCCTTACAGATGTGAGTAATATGTGGTCGGCATGTCATCTCAAGAAATACCTATGAGTAGTGGGAAACTAAGGTTTTACCTGAATAATACAAACTCGGAAAATTTTGCTTAGATGTCTCATTTTCAGGCTTAAGGTTCTTTTATGGATCTTAAAAATGTTTATAACATTCTTGTTTGTACAGAAATATATTAAAAAAATTAAAAGGCAAAAATAAATGTCAATATGTAGCCTATATAGCCTATTCTCAATAGCTCAGTACGAGATTGCATGGCATTTTGCTTTATTCAGTGTTTTGCATACATTGTTAATTAATTTAACAAGGTTTTAGCAAGTTTCTGGCTTAATTCCATTCCATTATTTTAGAACCATACCTTTCAATGTTTCTTCTTCTTATAAACTCTTAATTAAGTTAGACCACAGGTGTTCAATGGAATTTGAATCGAGAGATTGAGTGAAGCTGATCAGGCATATTGCAGAGGACCAATCTTCTTGTAATATCAGCTGTTATGCTTTGGGTCCCGATATTGCTGAAATATGAGGGTGCACGACAATGAGAACCAAGTTTCCATAATACCTGCCGTACAGTTTTTTCGGCATTTGTTTACCTGAGACTGATTATGCCATTGCACGGACTTCACGTGCTTTTAATCTTGGATTTAATTTTACATGACGATTTGCATTTTTTTGCTCGTCTTGGCAATTTTTTTATAGTACCATGATATTTGAATTTATAAACTATGGAAGCGCCTACATAATATCACGTACGTAAAGAAAATCGTCTCAAAGCTAATTTATAATTATCTTCTTCAAATCATCACTTTGTTTCCTTTGTACCATTTTGGACTCCCCTGAAAGAAATAGTAAACAATACAAACACATCGGCACCGAGACAAGTCATCTTGTACAGCGGTAATAATACACATGAAGAGTATAAAAAACAGGTTGTGTATCATTTACTATTTATTACAAGCTTCAACTCTGTTACCTGAAATCTGCACCATTTTCAATAAACTATATTTAAAATCAAAATATTATGTATATATTTAATATTTAGACATTTAAACTTCCCAATTTACCTATGGTCTATCATATATTCATTTCAATTAAATTAATTACATATTTGTAAGGAAAAATGGAAATTATACCATTTGGGATTAGCGTGTACAAACAAAATTGTTAATAACTGTAGGTCCTATATATTTGCATAGAAAAAAGCCTTCTATCTCTAATACTTTTTTAAGATTCTATTTAGGCCTATTTAATATAAAAATATGAATAATTCTGGATTAAAATATTAAAATTATAAAATTCGTTGTATCACTCGTCATCAATTAAAACTTTTGTTTACAAAATATAGTCAAACATTAAAAATGTAGACCTTTCAGAAGACAATCTTTCATCATCTACATCTACAATGGTAGGCCTACTATTTTAAATGCTACATTACCATTGTAGATGCTGATGGTGGAAGGATATTTCTGGAAGTCCTACTTTTTTAATGTTTCAGTTTATTTTATTAACAAAAGGTTGTTTTAGTTGAGGACGATACAACATGTACGAATTTTATTATTTTAATCAATAACCTCAACGGAGGTTTAACATGAATTTTAAAAGTAATAACTGTGGGTTATTTATGGACACAGGTTTAATTAATGTATTTATATATTAACTATGTTTAATTTATGCTAGAAGTTTCATATACCAATCCTAGGTTTGAATTGAGAAATTGATGCTGAAAAGAACACATTTTTTACCAAAAACTACTAAACTGTCCCCTCAAAATTACAAAAGAAAATTATTTAAAATTGCAATCTTATAAGATTAATCTTGTTTACATTATTACAGTGTTAAAGAGTATATTACGTATACTCTATTATTTTTTTAATACACCTAGCATAAAATTCTACATAATCAATTGAGTTGGTGTTTACTTGATGAAAATCCATATTTATTAATTAAATAAAAATAAAACGTAGTTTTATTTGATTTTCATATTTATTATATAATTCAGTGACAGCTGTTTCGGTACACTGTACCTTCTTCAGACTTGTTAACATGTCTGAAGAAGGTACAGTGTACCGAAACAGCTGTCACTGAATTATATAATATATATGAAAATCAAATAAAGCTACGTTTTATTTTTATTTAATTAATAAAATTCTACATCATTATGATTTTGAAATTCTTTACTCAAATATATTTTCTACGTTAGTGTAACAAAAAAAGTTAGAATACAATTTCTCTAAAGAAGTTTGTATAGAAATAATAATTGAGATAAATTATTTATTTGGAATTTGCAAAACAAATGATGTGTTGCTCTCTAACCTGTGATAGAGGATCCCGCGGTCCACGGTATACGCACCTATAAGGAAATTAAAACAATATAAATTCAAATTCATGAAGTGGACCCATTTAAAATTAGTAGATAATTATTCATTGTTCAAAAATAAATGTAACTAAAAGAACTGTAGAGAGTGAATGTTTTACGAAAATTGATTAAAATGAAAAACAAAAGTATACATAAAATATTGAAAATTAGTTTGTTAATGTAAACTTTGAAAAAGTAACAACCTGTTAAAAAAAGGTTTTTGATTTATTCATTGCTTACTTCTCAATACCGAATTACTAATGACTAGGGTAGCTTATACCACTTCTTCAATGTATTGGAGAGTGGTGCTGTTTATTTTACGCTATAATCGCTTAAGAGAGCACAAATGTACTTATGCATGATTATTACTGGTGTTGTTGGTTGTGTGAGTGCTTGTTGTCAATATGTCCTTAGCAACGAGACAGTTTTTTGTTTTTACCAGATATTTTTTTGTTTTCATGTTCGTACTTTTCATTTACTGTCACGTTAGAGATCTAAAGCACTAAGAAATGTTAATACTTTGATCGATGGGAGTAACAGCATATCGTCGCTGGGCAATGGAAACCTCTTAAATCGTCTCCATCGTGGTTTAACCTCTCCCCTTATAGCCTACGTATTTTACATGCCAGAGGACACCAGCCTTACAATGACCATTGTCATAAGTAATGCCACGAGTGATTTCGTGAGTCGTGAATTTGTCTAGAGAACTTGGAAATAGAGAACTTGGAAATCAAGAGTGGCATTTGTTAGGACTATTTAACGAATAAAATTAAGCTATTTACTCACAAATCATTATTTAACTATAGTTATTTTAAAATATTTATATATTTAATGTAACGGCGATGTTTGAAAACAAATGAGAAACGATAGGTACGCTTCATCTGCTTCTTTTGTTTATCACTGCAACCAGGTCATACTATTTATTGCCAAAGGAACGCAATATTGTAAGAATGCTCTCTAGTGGAGAAAAAATGAATCACATCAAACTGTATATTAATTCATTTCTGATGTCGTATGATGTAAATATGACAATTATATTTTTCTGGATTATTACCTGGGAAAAATAATTTAAGAAAGTGCAAACGGTGGTTTCTTTTTTTGGTGGTATAATAAATTGCTACAAATGTTTTTTATATTAACTCCCGCATGCGGCATGTGTTGACATTCATGCACTATATATACAATCTGGTAGCCGCATTTCTTTACAGGCTCAGTCACTGCAAAATAATGGTCAGACTTGTTCAGAATATTAAAAAGGAGGAGCTTTCTTTAATATGGTAAATTTACACTGATAAATATTTCGTGAAACACGACTCTGATTGGTTGTAAAACAGAAATCATTGAAACGTGATTGGCCATTGAGTCCCATTTGGGGCATGAATTAAATAGTCATTATCATCTCATGATGATCATCCTTCAACGGTGTGGAAAGCAACGGGAAGCTACCACACCTACAATTCCCTAGTAAAGCTGCAAAGCATAGCATGAAAATGCTATGATTGCAGTGAATATATATATATATAATATAGGCCTAATAGATGTAAATTTGCTTAGAAGCCTTATCACTCAGGCTTAAGAATCTTTTACGAGCCTGAAAATATTCAGACTCGTACGGAACGCTGACCACGGACCTTAAAATGACATCTATACGAAAACAAGAGTAACTAAATTAGTATGGTTCAAATTCTTCCCTGTAGGGGGAGTGCGCATAAATCTCTGTTAAGGGAAACATGGGCTTACAAGAAGATGTAATAGATGTCGGAAAAAAAGTGCCCAAATTGTATAACAGCCACCGAAATTGTATAATAATTGTTTGATACCTCAAATTACATTTGAAGCAGGTATCTGACTTTGAAAAAGGGAATATGCTACATAGGGCCTATAAATTTATTGAGTAAAATTTCATTTTTACCGCTAGACGGTGACACATTTTAGAAAATATGGGCAGGAACTTGAAACATTTTTTTCATATTTTTTGTAATAATAAATTAGAAATATTGTTATGGGATTCATAAAACAATAGGCCGCATTAAACTTACAACATTTTATTTGGGCTTAAAGATTTGAATTGAAATACGTTACAATAATTTTAATTTGTGCTGATTACACAGTCAATTCCTTTTGCATGGGTACAGTCGATGCACTTAAATGATTTTTCCTCACAGTTAAATCTTAAATTAAAATCAACGATTTGAGTTGGGGGTCAGTAATCCAGTAAAGCACATCTTCAAACCGAATTACAAAGGAAGAAGAAGGTTGGACGACCAACGTCCAGTAATTGGCTTGTGTTAAGAAGGACCTGGAAGACATGGGTGTCGGAAGCTGGAGGAATAAGGTGGTTGATAAGAACCAATGGCCAAGTGTCAATCAGGGTTGTTACACCGGGGATGACGATGGCATGATTTTTTAAAGTTTTGGAATTGCGATTATCATTTCCCAGCGATGAATCTCAGAATAGCGAACTCTTTAGGAGAAAATCATTTTTTAAAACTATTTTTGATTTAATTGACACTTACTGACAGTATAAGAAACATATTTCATCTTTCAAGGTAGTAAATTCTCAGATTACACTTATGCGCTTACAGTAGTACATTACGTGTATATTATGATATTAAAAAATCACTTTTCGGTGTTATTTTTCCTGTCGATCAAAGTATTTTTCCTTATAGTATGTAAATAGTTTTACTCCATCCAAACTTTTCTAGCAGTTATCATAAAAGCAGAAAATGCATTACGCACAATGATAAAAAATTTATTTGGGAATTTATAAAACGAGTATGCCTGCACTTCAATAATGTTTAATAATGATTTATAAATTATAAATAAATAAGTTACTGCAGGTTATCCATAGTATCTAATCTAAAAATAATTTAAATAGACTTGTACTATTGAACGATTTTAGATCTAAATTAGGCCTATTGTAACTTTTTAATATTTAAGTAATTTGCATTGAAAATATGGGACGTTCACATAAAATAAATATGAAACGACTTAATATTTAAGTTACTAATTTTCAGAACGTCTCGTGTCCATTTTGTGTCTGCATCTATCTAGATTAGGCCTACTAGGTGTAGAAATTTCACAATTTTCTTTCAAAATATCCTCTAAATCAGCACAAATTTGCATTAAAATTGCTGGTTGTAATCAAACTGATTCCTTATTGGCATAAAAAATAATAACACAGAAAATGTCTAAGCCATTTTCACAAATAAAACATTTGAATGCTGAGATTTAAACACTTGTGAATGACGTCATTGAATACAGCAAAATGTCCCGCGCCATAGCCGAGCGGTTAAGGTAGGAAGCCTTGGCGCAGAGCTACGGGACTTGCGCTGGTTCGAGTCTCCATGGGGGAAGAAATTTTCTCATGGTATTTCGGCCAGTATGGGACCGGTGCCCACCCAGCATCGTGAGGCAATTGGGTAGCTACAATAAGTAGCGGCTCCAGGTTCAGGAACCAGCTATAACGGCTGGGGGACTCGACATGCTAACCACATGTCACCCCTACACTGGCTGTTGCTCATCTACCTCTGTGATTGACACATGTGGATGTGAAGGGCCAGCAGCCGGCTGGTAAAAGGGCAACCGCTGAAAAGTGGAAAGACCCTCAATCGGATCGGTGAATGACGTCATTGATTACAGCAAAATGGGAAACTTAGAATTTATGATAATGGATGAGAGATATTTTGAAAAATAATTTCATTGTTTGGTCTCTTCAAGTGCAGATAGGCCTACATAGCCTAGGCCTATTCTTGATAACCACTCTTCATGCTTATTTAATAATATTTTATAGAGAAAAATATATTATTATTTTAAGATAACAAAACCTGAGCTATGTTTTTTTTAATTATCCTGAAGATGGGAACTAAATCGTATGTCGTAATAGGCCTAATTTATATAAGGACTTTATTATCCAATAAATTGATGTCGGGCACTTTCTGAAATGAAAAGTAAAGATAGTGATAAATAGCAATAGGATGTTTATGCTAAAAGTTAAGATTGCAACATAGTAGGCTATAATGTTATTTCTTTCTTTCAATCAACTGAAAATAATTTTTATTCAATTTTGTAGGCCTGAAACAATTTATTTGAAAATTCTCAATACTTTCAGTGAGATCTATTGAACATGTTACTTTTGAATTAGGAAATAAATATAATTCAATTTAAGAAACATTATAGGCCTACTAATCTATGTTGCAATCTTTTAGTAGGCCTATATTAACATCCTTTCTCAAGCGATAAATTAAAATATTTCACTCATTTTTTAAAGAAATAGATTACAACCCGGTTAGTGTATTTGAAACAGAATTTTAAAAACTGGCTTATTATTAAAGGTAGCCTTTGTCAATTTGCCCTTGAACTAACCTTCAAATAAAAATTGAAGATACTATGGTGACTAAATAATATTTAACTAATAAATAACTTTTTAAAAATAAAAATACGCTTCGTTATATACTACATAAATAGAAATAGGCTCTATAAACTGAATTTAACCTCTAAAATATAATATAAACATATTTTTAGTTAGAATAAATTTTATTTCCCATATTTTGTGGTTATTACAAATGTCATTTCGAACACGAAAACATATTTCTTTGCTATGATATTAGGTCTAAGGAAAGTGTATTTATTTTTTCGTGCCAATGTCTTCGTGTGCTAAGGATTATTTTAGCTTTCCTAACCATCGACAATTGTGTGAATGTAAGACTTAACATAAAGTACAGTCTGTGTCATATAATCATGTGATCGTATATTATACTACAATTATAATAAATAGTTGATAAGTAGATAATTATTGACTTAGATAACATAATAGAGAAATGCCAAAATTTTGACAGTGTCCATTGTACAAGAAAGAAACTAAATCCTTAGCTGCTATACGTATTAATAAGGAATTATTAATAAATAAACAAGAGAAGAATCTTGATTGAAAACTATAAGTTTAACGAGTTCATATGGATGTTTTGAAAGAAATAAAATAATATGTGCCATCAATGTTCATGTTACGATTGCATGTAGACAAAGAAATGTTATGTTAATTTTCTCTCTTTTTTTATTTGTAAAATGAGAAAGATAAGTCCATAGTGTTTTCATTTTTTAAATTAATTAAATGCTAAATACTGTAAACTTAACAACGTATGTATTGTTCATTTGACTGTAGATTCTCTTTTTTTTACAGTAGAAGAACAAAAGAGTGTATGGTTTTGTATATGTATATATGTGAAGTCATTTCAAATCCTGTAGTTAATTGTTGTGTATTAATAAATACCTGTTTGATTTCACCTTCCTTTCTTACAAAATAAAAAAGCATCAAACATTACAATATTGTTCTATCATTTCACAAATTTAAGCTAGCACTCTCATTCTTATAAAAAAAACTCGGGGTAAAAAGTTTAATAAAAAAGGGGGCCTATCTCTGTTTCTAATTAATCGACGTTAAAATTTGTTGTTAGATTTAAAAGTATACAGTAAATCTTGTTCAAACCGTAATAGCATGTGGCTTTTTTTTCACATTAGACAACATTCCACATTATAAAGAAACAAAAATTATTAACCAATATTATAGAGAACCGTAATGGCATCCGAACAGAAAGAAGAAAAGAGGAAGACCAAGGTTAACATGGAAGGAAAACATGAAGACAGTAATGCAAGCAAGAGGGCTAAGCATCGAAGATGCCCAAGACCGTAGGCTTTGGAGGTTTGGCAAGGGAAGACGGCAGCAGCTGTAAAAACCCGAAGATAGATAAAGATTATAGAGAACCGTATATGTCTGTTTATGTACCTTGGATTAATTGTAGTTCCGCTGCCGTTGGAAAGTGTAGTATGTACCAGTGACTTCGACGGTAACGCGCGAAAAAACAGTCCCATTTCGTCAGCGTTAAAAATGTATTTTAGGAGCGTATCTGAAATTAAAGTTTGCAGTTTCGGTTTCCACTCACTAACTACGTTTTCGTCCACATCCTTTGATTCCCGCAATTTAATTCCACTCTACATTGTATCGTCTTTTAAAAATGTCCACTACCAACCTGAAGATGGCTTAAATTCGTTATTCCCCAGGGATATAGCTACAGCTAAAGCTTGACTTTGGAGCATCGGTATAAACTTGGATTTTTCACATTTAAATTTACTCATTGTTTGGCGTACTGAGAGTTTGCTTTTCTTTATCTTCAATCACTTTCACTTTTTCGTTTAATGACAATGATACATACGATTTAGCCATCTTTATTCCGTAAATTCAGAACGCTACCTTTGAAAGATACGTACACAATCGGCCTCAGATCTTAAGACTATTTTAAGAATTTACAATGCACTGGTTATTTGTAAGATATGTCACACGCCAAATATGTGTTAAACGAATCTGTATTTCGCAAAACGGGGTGTTTAGTGAAGGTGAAAGAAAATTCCAAATACAGGTAGAAACTCTACTTCACCCGGCGGCAGGAATCATCACTTATTCGCTTAACGGGAATTCAATGAAGTGGAAACTAATTTATTTATCTTTCTCTATCTTTCCGCTTTATATAAATTTTCTTTCATGAATTGTGTAGAAATATCCTTCCGTTTCCGAGTTGGACAGATTCCATTTTATACAAAATAAATACAAGTAAAATTACTATTATTCTGTCGGGACCAGTAAATTTGTTCATATTGGACAGATTTCCGCATTATTCACGTTCCGGATTAAACAAGTTTTACTGTATATGATTTTGTTTATATAAAGTGTCTGAATTTACGTTCATCTGTTTGATTCAATTTCAAACCTTTAAATTGGCAAAACAATAATTTCTCGTGTTAGTTATTTAAATGTAGCGGACCGCAGTGAAAATGAAATTATGCATAACTGTTATTATAAGGTAAATTGTATAATTCTACACATATTTAACTAATTTATTCTAGTTCTTCTTCTTCTGTTTTATTAAAGATATTAAATTAAACGAATTGATGTACTCTGTAGGATACATAGGCCTACATTGCGAATTTAAGGGTTAAATGTCGGTAATTTAAATTTTTTGCTCTCAAATGCCTACGTTAAGGTACAATTTTCTCGAATTCTATTAGGCATATAAAAATAACAAGTTGAGGACTACCGCACCTGCCAAAAGGTACATTTCAATTTTTAACTTTTATCTTATTATATAAAAATAAGTAAAAATTTAAATGCAAATAGTTATAGGCCTCTCTCTCTCTCTCTCTCTCTCTATCTATATATATATATATATATATATAGGGCCTATATAACTTATACTCGGTAGCTATTTTCCTCAAATCAAGGTAAATGTTATTCTCCCACCTCATTCTTGTTCTACGAACTGGGTATTTTCCCTCTGGTTTTCCTATAACAAGCTTTCATGTTCCCTTTTCATTCCCCATTCGTGCAACATGTCCTGAATTTAAGTTATATGTCCGTATGCCATGAGAAAAAAATGAATGCTTGAACCGGAATTTGAACCCGACACCTGAAACTCTGTACGTTAGTACGTTACCTATCTCTCTGTCCAGGCATCCAAGTGCAAACATGAATTGTCCTTCCTTATACGCTATACAATTCTCAATATGCAAAAATTCTCAAAATACAATTAGGCCTATAAAGAGAATTGTACATAAGGAAGGAAAATTAATGTTTGCAGTGGGATGACTGGATAAGCGAGTTCGGTAAGACTAACGTAGGCCTATGAAGTTAGAGGTTCCGGGTTCATATTCCGATTCAGGAATTAATTTTTCTTTTCATGACATACTTGGCTTTCATTGCTTATTGTAAAAATGTAATTGTAAGATCGAAATAGGCCCTATATAACATATATAGGCCTATAGACTAGACTATAGGTCTGTATATAAGAAGAGGGTTGTTAAACAAAGAATGATTAAACTAACTCACATGTTCTATCGAACCCGTAGGTTCATGGCCGCGCGGACATGAGCTCTCCTTACATTCCTATCCTGAGTTAATGTTTTCCAATTAACCCCTGTATAATCTACTTATGTCAAATCATATAGGCTATAATGTTATTCTCCCACCTCTTCCTTGGTCTACCAACTGGAGTTTTCCCTCTGGTTTTCCTACAAGAAGCTTCCATGCACCTCTTTCATTCCCCATACATGCTACATGTCCTGTCAATCGCAGTCTACGAGACTGCGATTATTATATCAGGCTTCCTAAAAAGACCATGTAGTTCACTGTTAGGTCTATGTAGTCTTCTCCATTCACCTGTCTGTTCATCTCTCTTTGGTCCAAAAATTTTCCTAAGAACGTTATTCTCAAATATTCGTAATCTTGTTCCTCCCTTAAAGTAAGAGTCCATGTTTGACATCCATATAATATAACTGGGAGAATAATTGTTTTATATATTTTCAGTAGCTACAAAGAAAGATTAATTATTTTTACAGCAATAATTAAATATGCAAACATTTGTTTTTAAGCTTAATGCGTCATGTAGGGCCTACATGTCCAAGTTTCAAGGCCATCCCTCCCGGTTCCTTTCTGTGAGTGTTAAGTCGAAGCTACAATGGAGGTGAGCAATAAACTGTTTTTAAATTCATCTTTCGCCTGAACAAATCTTCAGCTAATGATATCTAGTGGCATTGGCTTAATTGTAACCCACTTCTGAAGCTGGGGCGCCTAGAAGGCGGAGTTACGTTGTCCCGATGATATCAGAGGTGATAAATGATAATGAAGCGCCAGGAGAGTTCTTAATGTAAACCTAACCTAAATTTCAGACCATAGGAAACCATAGGCACAAGTAGGCCTATATCGTTTTATTTTTATTTTGCATCTTATGAATTTCCGCAAATTTATTCCTCTCTCTCTCTATCTATCTTCGGGTTTTTACAGCTGCTGCCGTCTTCCCGTGCCAAACCTCCAAAGCCTACGGTCTTGGGCATCTTCGATGCTTAGCCCTCTAGCTTGCATTACTGTCTTCATGTTTTCCTTCCATGTTAACCTTGGTCTTCCTCGTTTCTTCTTTCTGTTAGGATGCCATTCATATAGTTGCTTCGGCCATCGCTCATCTTCCATTCTTAAAACATGTCCTAACCACTTTAATTCCTTTTCCTCAATTCTTTCAATTATGCTTTCTTCTGCTTCCATTTTGTTTCTAATTTCCTTATTTGTGACACGTTCTAATTTAGACTTTCTGGCACTTCTTCGTAAATAATCCATTTCTAGAGCTATTAGTCTATTCTTGTAGTACTTATTGATTGTCCATACCTCACTTCCGTACATTGCAACAGATTCCACCAATGTTTTACCAATATATTTTTTGTGTGTCTTCCAAATATGCTTATCCCACCATATGGAATTTAATGATGATATTATTTTGCTACTCAATTCAATTCTATGTTTTATGTTCTCTTTGCCTATACCTTCGATGTTATCCATAATCATTCCCAAATATTTAGTTTGTTTCACTTGCTTTATTTGGATTCCATCTTCCAATACTAAGTTTTCTCTTTCATTGCTATTTATTGCCAGATATTCTGTTTTTTGTAAATTTACTGTGAGACCCCATGATTCATATGTGCTAAATTTATTCCTAACTCCATTAATTATAGAAGTTGGGAAGACAAGAGTCTCTATAATGCATAATAGCATGCGTCCAGTGTTTAATTCTTCCTGCGCCTCATTCCTGTTTGTAATTATTGTTTCCAGCTATTTGCATTAAGCCACTTCTTCGACATGTTCCTCGTTTGTCATCGACTGTCCATTTCCATCATAGATAATGTAGAAATGGCAATAACTGTAGTAGTCTAGATTACAATAAAATTTAAGAATTAAAGTATTTTTTAGAAACAAATGAAAAAAAACTGGCGCAGTATTAGTTGGAGAGAGGTGGAAGGGAGGGAGAGAGAGAAAGGTAATATCCCGAAGCATAAAACCCGCATTTCAGAAATGTTGGTGTGGCAATACTAGAGATGCTTTGGTGGCAATATAGAAAAGGGTTGGGGCGGTGGGTGAAATGGTGCAAGATAAGCTTGCAATGGACTCTGATGGGAGAGTGTGGGGTTAGTTGGAAGAGTGACCCGGAATTTGTTGTTTCTGACATACTGAAGCCCAGGACTTACTCTTCTCCCTTTCTGCTTCCCTTTCCGTGTTAAAATGGACGAAACCATTTTTTTTTATTCTTAACGTTCTTACATATTTTTCTCTGTCTTCTTCTCTTATCTCATTACTAGATTCTGCTGCAGGGTGTTCCGAAAATAATAATAATGAGGTATTATGTCTTAAGGGCAGAGGGAAAAATTCACGTAAACCACTTTTCCTGAAACTATAAAATCAACTTCTAATTCTGCAACGTACCTACTTCTTTAGCTGTAGGCAAAGCTTTAAAGGTAAATAAAACTAACTCACTGGCCGTATCGAACCCGTGGGTCCGTAGCTCTCCATTCATCCCTATCCTGAGCTAATATTTTCCAATCATCCACTGAATAATCTACTTCCCTCAAATCATGGTTATGTTTTTCTCCCATCTCATTTTTGGTCTACCTATTGGGCGCTTTCCTTCTGGTATTTCTAAAAGGAATATCCATTCCCCTTCTTCAATCCCTTATTCGTGTCACATGCCCTGCCCATCGCAGTCTAGAGACTTAACTGTTCTAATTATATCTGGTTTCCCATAAAGGCTACCGCACTGTTAAGAAGTCTTCTCCATTCACCTATCTGTTCATCTCTCTGTGGTAAAAAAAATGTCCTAAAAACTTTATTCTCAAATACTCGTAATATTTTCTCCTCCCTTAATGTAAGAGTCAATATTCCTCATCTATATTGTATAACTGGGAGAATAATTGTGTTATCATCTCATCATCACTCCAGGGATTAGGCAATTGCCCGTTCCGACTCATAATGCATCAGCCCAAAGTCTTCTAGGTCTTTCAAACATCACGTCTTCCTCTGCTTGATAATTTCTTGCTAACAATGGATATCTCTCCTTACTCATTCCATCCATATGATCAATCCATTTCTGTCTGTAATTCATGACCTTATCCAATAAAGGCTGTACTTTCAATTCTTCTCTTATATCCTTATTTCTTATTCTATCAAGTCTTGTACATCCTTTTACTTGTCTTAGGAACCTCATCTCCGCCGTCTGTATTCTATCCTTC
>JASPKZ010005433.1:0-39688 GCA_030220185.1 Diploptera punctata
AAATAACTATACTGTACTCGGAACACAATTAGGGCCTAATGCGGGAAGTAAAACCACTGCCCTTTTATACTACGCCCCCCCCCCCCTACAAAGTATATACAAAAATATATTCCAAAGCTAGTGTTACATATACATTATTATACTAACAAATCACTGGCAATTCTTAAATGAACGTGAACTTTACTTCTGAAGAACGTAATAAACAATACATTTGTGCTTGCCTGCCATTTCAATCCCTGATTGGGTAGACTCACGGCCTGCTGTAGGCATTCAAACTAAATTCTTTTTGGCATTTACCACATCATAAATCACTTGGTCAAACTTGTTAACGTTAGTCGGTGATTTACGATGATCGCAAATAGTTCCAAGAAATATGTTTATTATTTTACAATTATCTATTATTTGAAAACACACTATCGTGCAAAAAAAAAATGGTCCAAATGCAATCCGTTTCGTGAAGACGTCTTTACAGTATACGCGGAACGAATCATACAACCTCACACCTCGCTCAGTTTTTAATCATTTCCTCCGCTTCTTCTGTTAAAAACACTCACCTTCCCAACCTCGTATTGCAACATACTATTTTTCTCTATTATAATCAGTCAAAATACCCATGTTTAGTATCCGTTTTAATATCTATCTACAATAGGGTAGCATTCCCAATGTTAGATCTTATCCGCTACGTTTGTTTGGGAAAAGTTACTAGACCAGTTTATTTAGTTACGGCTATATTTCCCTAAATATGTCCATGAAGTGGTGCATTCCAAGCTAACCCGTTCTCGAACCCAATGAGACATCTAGTATGCAACTAAGATATTACTACGCTCCTGAAGGTTGGTAAATTTTGCTTACAGGTCTCTTTATTCAGTAAGTAAGCTAATTTTTACGAGTCTGAAAATCTTTTCAGACCCCGGAACCTACGGCTTATAAAGTCCCTCCAGAAGGACCTTCCCCCTTGTTGATTTTCCATTCTAAAACAATCCAATCTCTGCCCCCGCCCTGTTTCTGTACAGCGACCTACTCTCGGGCTGTGCGGTCGCAAGGAACATAACACTAGTCCATCGCGACAAACTATCTATTTAATATGATAGAGAAAATTGTAGTTTTTATATATTTTTAGTTTGATATATTTTTGAGAGAATTTGAGATGACAGAAGTTCGTGTATGAATAATAGTATACCTATCCAGACTTCAGCCTATGTTAATTCTTTCGACAACTCTTCCTCTGTTTGTCGTCCTTTGTAGGTATCTTATTGAATTCCGTCTCTTCACATATATTGTTAAGTGACCATTACTGTTTAATCAAGTAGGGCCATTTTCTCCGAGTGATCATAGATACAATTCGTACATAAACATTTTAAATACATAATACTTAATATAATTTGGCTTTCATATCTTAACGAACTTACCTATAAATTGTATTTTGTGTGACATTTGACTGACCTTTAGAAGCAGAGTTTGGTGGTTTGCCTGTTTTTACCACAGTTCATATGTTTAGTCTATATTATAAAATTATATTGAGAGCGAACTTGCATTTTATATTCTATTCTTCTTTGTCAAATATCTTTCACTATTAGTGATTGATTTACATATCTGGCATAGTTTATAATGTCATTGAAGCTACTGGCTATTTGCCCAAGGAACCATCCACGTGTTAATTTATATCTCACTAATTCTAATGTCGACCTACTTCTTTATCAGAGTCCTAAATTCGATTCTATGAAGCGAAATAAATTTACTTTTATGCCTTAGACCCTGCATTTAATACGGTATTATATTCAGATACCCCAAAGTTTTGGTAATAAGATACAGCTTTTTTGCTATTATGGGTAATAATTAAAATAGTTTTATTAAAACATAGCATCTAAACAATATCGTTAATAGTAATATGTTTACAAATATTTAATAGGCCTTATGTGGCCAATGTCCTCAATCATTCAATTGATGTGGCACACCAGCCCGTCTTCCCCCTATAATTGGCGCCTAACCGACGATCTAAGAATGGTTATACGAGGGTTGGAACTTTAATAGTGGCAACACTGCTGTAGATACACCTTATGATGTCGCTAATAGCACACGTCGGTTACGGTCCACATTTCAAAAGAAAGCAAACCACGAGGAATGTCTTACAAAGCATAATACGTCATGAACCTTCAGTCTCACAGCGGGAGAGTACTAGTTCTAAGTCTGGTGCACAATCATCAGTAGAATACGCCTGAATAAACCACAACTAATGGATGGAATATGACTGTTCCTTTTATTTGTGGGCATGTTTGGTTAGATTTACCCCCTCTCATACCTCGTCTCACACTCACTTTCATTCACTTCATCTGCGGACTGTATATACCCATCTTTACTTCAGAACATACGGACTCTCTCTTCTCACATCACGCGCATGCTAAACTGGCGTGTTAGCTTAGTAGTCTCATGAAATGTTGTCACGATGTTTCCGAAACTGGAACGAGTTTGATAAAAATTGAATATGCGGTTCGTACAGCACGGTACTGTTATAAAGGTCTTGAAGAGGCTGGCGGGGAATCTGCATTGCCTTACAGAACAGCGGCACGATTGGTAAAAAGCACCATCCATATCACTGTTCTGGCCAGCGCGAGCGTGCCCACTGTTCTCTAAGGCAATGCAGATTCCCCGCAAGCCTCTCGAACACTTTGATGACACTACCGTGCTGTACAACTCTGGCACATTCAACCTTTATCCAACTCTATTGTCCCTGTTTCGAAAGCATACATGACAACACTACATTAGACACTAACATGAGGTTCTATTTCTTTCGCCAGTTCTCTGAGGGTAATGTGTTTTATCAGCGACATCATTAGTTTCGTTGGATGGCATCTCTACAGTAGTGTTGCCACTATTCAAGTTCCCAACTCTCGTACCTATGGTCAGAGGAAACAATAAGGTTAATCGAGAAAACGATCAGGATGAAATTAAGTGTAATGTGATTATTTTCCAAGCTTCGGTGTACTGTGAAGAAAGTTGGTATAGTCCTCGGACTCTAAAACTTTCCGAGTTATAAGGATGTTTATTTCTTGGTATTTCGAAATAATAATGCATTTTCTCGGTTAAAAAAAACTCTCTCCTCAAAAAATAACTATATTATGTATTAAGATTATGTATAAATTTCAGACGGTGTGGTGGAACAATAACAGAGAACATTCAAAAATAAAATTAGAAAAGAAACCAAGATAAAAATGTATAATGTTTATAGCGGGTTCCCACAATATTTTATGGATATGAAACTTGGGCTCCAGTGAAAAAACAGAAGGATAGAATACAGACGGCCGAGATGAGGAGGTCCTAAGACAAGTAAAAGGATGTACAAGACTTGATAGAATAAGAAATGAGGATATAAGAAGAAGAAGATGAAAGTACAGCCTTTATTGGATAAAGTCACGAATTACAGACAGAAATGGATTGATCACATGGATGGAATGAGTAAAGAGAGATATCCATTGTTAGCAAGAAATTATCAAGCAAGAGGAAGACGTGATGTTGGAAGACCTAGAAGACGTTGGGCTGATGCATTATGAAGTCGAAACGGGCAATTGCCTAATCCCTGGAGTGATGATGATGATGTATAAGATAATAATTCAACGAAAAATGCTCGATTTTGTACTATCCAGTGGTGCAACAAAAAATCTTGATATTTATTAATACTAACTTCAGAAAAATTACACTTATACATAAGAGCATTTGTTTCACCTCAGGGCATGCATCAGTGATATTTTATAAATTTATAACAATTCTGGTATCATCACTTAAGTTGTGTAAAATTGAAAATATACCACATTAACGCGCCTACTAATCACTAGCGTGGAATCGAAGCACGAAAAGTGCAGTGGGTGATGTTGTGGAAACACCACATTGTCTGAAACCTTTGATTCAAGACTGAACGACGAACTCAGAGATAGTTTTTGATAACACTGGCCAACATGATTTTGGTGTCATGAGTACCAATAGTTGTACTTACATGCAGTTTTCTATCATGTTTCAAATATGTATTCGGAATTCTCTCATCACCCACAGTTTTTTATTTCAATTTCAATTAATGGATTTAAATAAATAACGTTTTTAACAAACGTTTTTTCGTCCATTTGATCATTGTAAAATAAACCGGCGAACACTTTCACTCAGGATATTTAAGCTTGGAAAAGAGATTATCAAGGCAAATGGAATCCTAATATGTGGCTGATTGTTGGACCATCAGAGGGATGCTCCACAGGCGAAATATAGCAGAAAATCGTCATTTCTTACTTTCTAGGTGAGTCCGATGTTCGAATATAGTGTAGTACGAAGTAAAAAAGTTTTGGAATTTAAATTCCTGTCTCTCGAAAACCTTGCGCGTGGGAAATCCGAATATCATATTTGAATTCAGGAGAAGAAATACTATCAGTTTCCCATATTTTTCTTTCGAGACAAAAAAATGTGTATTTTTTGTTTCTCAGTGTTATTAACTGTTCTTACTGCTGCTGAAACACAGAAACTCACAAAAAGGCAAGTGTTTTCATGGAACATGAAAAATGAAGCAAATCATATTGTTATAATCAGACTGGACATGAACTTACTTGTGACAATTTAAGAAACTATTTAAAAATTTCACAAAAACACATAACCATGTAGACTAAATTTTATTGTTGAGAATTTATGTTGGATTTTAGCTAGCCAATGATCTTAATTTTTGCTAGTTTTCTTTGCTATGTTTTAAATTTACTGCTATGCACATGCAAAATATAATAATAATATAATAATAATAATATAATAATATCCTAATAATATAATAATAATATAACAAAATGAATGTGTTTTTATTATAAATTCATCTTCTTATATATCTATTTGCTTTGATAATTATACGTTTTACTTGTTTATTTTAACATTAAATAATTTTATCTTACGTAACAAGAGAGAATGAATGTAATTGCAATATACATATTCATTGACTTTATTCAAATGCCTTTTTACTCTTTGTAGGTAATTATTACCATAGTATTTACGTAAGGTAACCAGATTGCTACAAGATAAGGGCTATGATAAACGATTGTGCCATGATCCCTTCACAGATCCAAGGCTTCGTAACATATCCATCTCTTCTACTTCTTTATTCTAGCTATTACTCTCTGACCAGAACTTATACTTTCAACTGTTTTAATAGGTGTCAGATCATCACAACTTGTAAAACTCTTACTAGATAGGCCTACACACACACACACACACACACACACACACACACACACACACACACACACACACACACACACACACACCACACACACACACACTCACGCACGCACGCACACACCGCACCACACAGCACGCGCACGCACGCAAGCGCACACATACACGCACACACATATATCGGCCATAGAGACTATGCTTCATGGTAGGCCTACATGTGTAGAGCGTTTGATCGCGATGAGGATCGATAGAATTTATGGAGTGAGAAAAAATTCGAGAAATCCGATTCCTACGGAGGAGTTAATAAAATTTTGTCGTTCCCATTCATCATAAATGCGTGACATGGAAATAACTCTCGGATATTAAACATACTGCAAGTAATAATAATGATGATGGACGATGATGATAATGATAATAATAATAATAATAATAATAATAATAATAATGATAATGATAATGATGATGATGATAATGATGATGATGATAATAATGATGATGATAATAATGATGATGATGATAATAATGATGATGATAATAATGATGATAATAATAATAATAGTCTAATATGATGACAATTAATGACAATGAAGGAATTTTGAAGAATGAGTTGAATTAAAATACTTAGGAACAATAACTACCAACCAGGAATGGAAATGCACAAAAACTTAAACACATAGTTTCAATTCTGGAAATGCGCTTGCTATTTAGCATTACAGGGACTCTTGTCGCCACAAATTCTTTCAATAACTTAAACTGAATACTATGTCACAACTGTTATTCTTCTAGTTATATAGATGCAGACACAGGACTGAAACTTTAAGGGAGGAGAAAATAATACGAGTATTTGAGAATAAAGTTCTCAGGAAAACTTTTTGGACCAAAGAGAGATGACGGGGACTGGCGAATGGAGAAGACTAGATATAGTGATCTGCATGTTCTTTACAGCAAAGCAGATTTAATAAGAACAGGCAAGTCTCGTAGAATGCTTTGGGCAGTACATGTGACACGAGTAGGAAATGGAAGCTTCTTTTAGGAAACCAGAAGGAAAACGCCTAGTTGGTAGATCAAGAATGAAGTGGGAGAGTAACATTAACGATGATTTGAGGGAATTAGATTATACAGGGGATGACAGGAAAACATTAGCTCAGGATAGGGATGTCTGATGAACTTATGTCCCCGCGGCCTGGACCTAAGGGTTCGATTGTACCAACGCGTTAGCCTAATAATGAATGATGATGATGATGATGATGATGATGATAATAATAATAATAATAATAATAATAATAATAATAAAATAATAATAATAATTTGGTATTTATATAGTCTCTCGGACGTGTTTCATTTCAGTTTGACAGTTGCTCTCGCCATAGTTTTCATATTGATTTGGTCTCCCAATTTTTGTCCTCTCAAGAGGTCTGTAAATAAATAGATTGTGAGATAGTCTGTATTTTTCTCATACGTGGGATGTTTTTTAGTTCAAGCGCCATTTCAGTTTCCATTCGTATGTCTTGATACATTTTATGCTGACATAGGCTAGACGTAATGTGTAGTATACAATCACATAAGTTGAGTGAACTAATTTGCGCTCGGTCCTCTAAATAGAAAAATGGGTTAAAGTAAACACACATATATGAAGATTATGGATGATGTTACGTTTCAGGGTAAGCTATCCATCCGCACTAGATGACTAGCCCTTACGCTATGAGCGATTTTTACATCTAGCAGGTTGAGTGAGTTGGAGTCAATCTACAGTCTATCCGTGAAAATGTGTAGAGAAATTCGGCCAGCTTTCCGATTAGACATCTTTCTCGCTTGACCTCAAGAGCGAAATGATAATGTCACATGATCTTTTCTTCACTGCATTTCTTTTCCACGGCCTCATTGACCGTGTATTTTTGCCCGCCTCCTGCGTTGATGGCTTATTTCGAACAGCTTCTCTACAGATTCTATGGACAGATAATAGCAAAATATCAGCGGAGATAAATCTCTCAATTCTCCGATGTCCGAAATTAAACTCCGTATAAATCAGAAAGCAAAGGGTAATACAAATCTTTATTTTTATTCCATGTGTCCCAGGTTTTCATTTCGACCATTTCTGTGTGTTTTCGCCTGGCATTGGCGTTAATAGTAATCCCACTTCTGAGGTTGGGGCACCTGGAAGGCTGCTCCCGTTGATACAATGGGTGATGGTGCCACCAGGAGAGTCCTTAATCGTTAAACTTAATCTAAGGCGAACATGAATGATGATGATTATGATTGCCATATTAATATTTGTGGACCATTTGTGCCTTATAGTTTCCAACATTTGTCTTACAAATGAGGAAAAACTTTGAAAAAACTCACTCAGGAAACTTGTCTCGACCGGGAATCGAACCCGGGCCCGCTGCGTGATAACGCAGCACGCTACCTTCAGACCACAGCGATGGACACTTAATACAAATTATTTAAATATTAATAGTTTTTTTTCTACACAAGTCATGTCAGAATATATAAATGAAAAGGGTTCTCATGAATAGAAAAATCAAGCTGACGATGGAAGCTCAATCGAGCAGCTTCTACATGATCACTTAGGTCGAGCTAGCGAGGAGAATATGTTAAACAGTTGTGCGGGTAAAAGATAACTCCCACTATTGACACCCATATTATTTAATGCCATTCTTTAACAGCTCAGTACATTACTGTCGCAATCAAATCTGGACGTGAAAGGGAGGGCAAATTTGCTCGGAGACTTCTTATTCAGGCTTTGCCGTTTGAGGGTCTTTCCACTTTTCAAGCGGTTGCCATTCTAAAACCAGCCGGCTGTGGCCCTTCACATCCACATGTGTCAATCACAGAGGTAGATGATCAACAGCCAGTGTAGGGGTGGACATGTGGTTAGCATGTCGATTCCCCCAGCCTTTATAGCTGGTTCCTCAACCTGGAGCCGCTACTTATTGTAGCTACCCAATTGCTCACGATCTGGTGGTGGGCACCGGTCCCATACTGGCCGAAATACCATGAGAAAATTTTCTTCTTCCCCCATGGAGACTCGAACCAGCGCAAGTCCCGTAGCTCTGCGCAAGGCTTCCTACCTTAACCGCTCGGCTACGGCGCGGTTATTTTACGAGCCGTATATCTACGACAAGAAACCTACGGCTGTACTTTCCCTTTCAAAAGAATCCGGGCTTACTATTTTTATGCCTTACAAATCATCTATCAATTACGGACGGGTTTTGAAGTCTCGAACCCGTCGGTTCCAGACGCGAGAACTGTGAACTTACCTCTAGTCCATGAGGTGTGACTATAGCCCTTAGCAGCTCTTTTCTTTCTCCGCTCTGTCCGCACCAGTCGATCCCTTGTCATTATGTCATTCCATTTGGTACCAAGGAACCTGGATCTACATATATAAATATGAGTGTCTTTGAGTCTGTCTGCTCTTATGGACTCAAAAACTGCTTTGCCGATTGAATTGTTTTTCTTCGTCTTTTAGAGATTTTTTTCTGAAAAAAATTACGTATATAACATATTACGTACGTATTGTAGGGCCTGAGCTAAAAAACATTGCATCAGTGCACTAAAAGTTGCTTTTTAGACGCTTAAACAGGCTTACGCTGCCTAAATCATAACAAATACACCTAATTAATGAACACAGAATTGAATATCTGAAAAAAAATCTACAAAAAAGACTCTTTTGGGATAATCACAATAGCCATTTTTGTCTTCAGCTCATTGATGCAAAAATATCGGGATAATGTAGATTCCCGGTTAATGCCGGGAAATCAGCACGGGGTATCTAAAAAATAATTACGATAATAAATTTATAATTATTTTTCTTTTCACTTATTAAACTAAACATAAAAACATTTATTTATGTGGTAGGCACGCGACGCCGGATATTCGTCTAGTAGGGTAATCCATGTAGTGGAGTTCAAGTGTGGTTTCAGGCGTATTTTCCAGTATATACGGAGTAATTACATGGATCTGTGAAGTTTTAAAGTGATGTTTGAGAGATTGAAGTGTGTTATTTCCTGATTTGATAAGATGCGTGTGGTATGCCGTACAGTATGTAATAATGTGGACTGATTTTGTAGTGAACAACTCCACCTGTAATAGGCTCATTTGAGTTCTACAGTTCTGGTCATTTGGTATTAATGAAGCTACGCTATATTATTATATTTTGCTTTTTGCACGCAGAAACGATATGGTAGACGTAACGTGCACGCACGTTCAACCGTCTCCCCGTCTCCAGAACAAGATAACTTTCCTGTATATTATTGTCAAGTTGTCGAACAAGTTTGTTACATCCACAAAGCAAATATAGATATTTTATTAAATTTAATCTAACAAACCTTCTCTCTCTCTCTCTCTCTCTTTCTCTCTCTCTCCTTTCTCTCTCTCTCTCTCTCTCTCTCTCTCTCTCTCTCTCTCTCCCTCTCTCTCCTCTCTCTCGATACAAAGAGGAACTTTGTACTGAATAAAATATTTTGAATACTTGCTTTCTCTCAAACTAGCTAAATGATTGTATTATTACATATTTTTGTTGCTTTTTTACGTAATAAAATGATGGTGGTAATTATATTTTCTTTCATATAAGATTGGCATCTTTTAAAAGAAATCTAATTTATATTTGCTCTAAACTCGACTTCATATATCCAGTGTAGATCTATAATATATATATATTAATTGGTGTTTCCCGTATAATGTATCAATTATCTTATATTATTCTTATTTTATTACTATTATTATTATTATCGTATCATTATGTTATTACCCTATGAATGTGTTTGTACATGACATTTACATTGTACATTTATTGATCTTATCTGTTTATATTAGTACAGTGTATATCTATAATGTCGAATTTATTTGTATTTGTGTGTTGAGTGGAAGATAGGGCCTTATGCCTTAACTCTGCCAGAATTATAAAAGTTTATTATATTATATTATTATTATTATTATTATATAATTTATAAGTTATGGAAATTCATCAACGAATTTAAATGATTGATAAGATACAATTATTATTTATTTACTACCTCGTGCCTTTGTACTCGTAAATCTTGTATTCTCGACATAAAAATTACGGTTATTCCAATGCCTTTCGTGCTTGTTTCTGGTTCTAATATTCACATGTTTAAATCCAGAGGTCAATACATTTGCCAGGTCGTAAGTAAGAATTCTGAGTATGAACTTCCTGCGGAAGGGAAAGCAGTCATGAGTTCTATCATAGATTTGCTCTATGTAAGAGAAACTTAAATAAGAGGACCTTTAATAAAAAATTATCTAGTATTTCCACTTTTGATTACAACGTTGGTGGCACGATATGTTCAAACGTCATTAAATAAATATAATTATATAATTTTTTATCTGTTTGGAATATAAGTATTTCTGGATTGTTGGGTTTATAAAGGAAACCCATAGTTTCGATGACTTATTACGTTAATACGGAGTAATTTGTTGTTGAAGTGTTATACCTTTTGATACGGGGGTCTTGATAGATTATAAAACAATCAGTCGGTTGAATTAATAGAAATAAATGTTACTGTAAATGTTAAAAAATGCTACAAACAATACAAAAATTACTCGAGTAATCAAACAAACTAAGAACAAAACTCTTAGGTCTATTTGTTTGTTTAACACTGAACTGTACAGTGCACTCACTTACTCACTCTTCAACACTATGTATTGTTTTTTAGTTTAAAGCAGCTGTTGAAAATATCGATCGCAATGAACACGAAACACCTGCATTGTTTCATTGCAGTTTGATTTTTACAGTATGTATAGGCCTAAGTTTATAATATCCATCCATATCAATTCTGCTCTAGGGCAGGTCTTTCACTGCAATCATAGCATTTTCATGCTATGCTTTGCAGATTTACTAGGTGTGGTAGCTTCCCCGTTGCTTTCCACACCGGTGAAGGATGAAGATAATGATAAGGATGATGGTGATGATGGCTGGATGATTTTCGGGGACCGTTGGGGCCGTAACCTTTTTGCATATTTGTCTTACAAGTGAGGAACAGAAAAAAATCCTCACACAGGAGCCTGCCCCGAATGGGAATCGAATCGGGCCCGCTGCGTGAAAGGCAGCACGCTACCTCGAGACCACAGCGGTGGACATTTATACATATAAAATTATAAAATTGTTACCTAATAGGTCCGTCTCCTGAATTTTGTATAATTATTAATTCTCTGAAGTTATAAATAATTAATAGTTTAGAAAAATTGAGGGGACGGACCAATTATGATAATTTTATATTATAATTTTATATTTTTTGCATATTAACAGGTTTTATTCATTGAGAGTTCAATATATCATTGTAGTAGTAGTAGTAGTAGTAGTAGTAGTAGTAGTAGTAGGTAGTATGACTTCATTAGACTAACATTAAGTTCACTACCATTTTATTTACAAATAATATATATATATATCGCACGGGCATACTTCTGACGGCAGAGGAAGAGTACAGTGTGCACGTGTGAGAGAAATGTGTTTCATGCTTCAGGGAATCAACACACAAAAATTTCATAGTGCGTATAAATGCTTTTGAAAGGGCAAGTGCATATTTTACAAATCGTCGCATATAGATGCATATATTCCACTTTTATCCGAAGATACTTGAAATTTAGCACTTTTTGTAACTGTGAATAATTATATATATATATATATATATATATATATATATATATATATATTTATTTATTCTATTCAATGCTCCAGGCTGTAATTTTAACATGTCTGGTTTTCTTTCCTGGCATTGGCATAATTGTAAATCACATCTGAGATTGGGGCGCCTTGAAAGCCGCCTTCCAGTGCCCGATGAATATTGATGGGTGATAATGCGCCAGTTTAATGAAAATGAAAATACAAGTTTAAGGCAAATCAATATTTTTATTTTTATATTTATTTATTTAGCCTGGTGGTAATTAAGACCATATGGCCTTCCCTTCCACTCACCAGGACAAATATAGGCCTATATCATATCAAAATATAACAATCATAATTAACTCTAATATTAAATACTAAATGAAGATTTGACCAATAAGGTATCTATTATATTACGATCGTCCACCGCTGTGGTCTCGAGGTAGCGTACTGTCTTGTCATGCAGCGGGCCCGGGTTCGATTCCCGGTCGGGACAGGCTCCTGGTTGAGATTTTTTTCGGGGTTTTCCTCACCTGTAAGACAAATGTCAGGAAGCTTAGGGCCCAACAGTCCCCGAAAATCATCCGGCCATCATTATCATCCTTATCATTATCTTCGTTAATCGGTGTGGAAAGCAACGGGAAGCTGCCACACCTATAATTCCCTAGTAAAGTTTGCAAAGCATAACAAGAAAATGCTATGATTGCAGTGAAAGACCTGCCTTCGGGCAGGATTACTATGAATGGACGGATATTACGATCGATACTATAACCAGTTAATGATAGTTAAGATTATAACTAAAACTAATAATACAATGTATTTAACGAAGATAAATTAAATTGTTGGTAGACTGTCTCTGTCCAATGTGTAAGTTATAAAAAGACGAGGAAAAATGAGACATAGAAAACTAATTGTACGGTTATACATTATTTAAACAAGTGAAAATATTTATCGGAATTTGTTGGTGAACTAAACAACGCGGTAGTGAACGCGCTTGGATCAGGTAGCTGCACTTGGCATTTATTTCTTAATGAAACAACGCCACAGTGAACGGTCTGGAATTAGGTAGTTGCAGTTGACATTTGAGAATGAAAGAACGACTTAACGAATGCGCAAGGGAAACCTCCAAGAACGTGATTATCAATAATGGAGAGTAGATCTGCGGTACCAATACATAAATCGGAAACTCGCCATTTAATTTAAATTTGTTGCCAACTTTTTATATCTTTTTTGTCACATTTCTAACATTTCCTCCTGGAATTGGAGGAATTGTACACACTTCTGAGAGTGGGGCGGCTGGAAGGCGGAGTTACGTTATTCCGATGATATGATGGGCGATAAATGATAACGAGGCACCAGAAGAGACCTTTAACCTAAACTTAAACTAATTCCTTACCATGGGCGGCCACAGGAACAATTCTTGTAGTCCGAACGTGAATCGAACCTCATGGCATGAACTTATAATCAGAAGCTCTGATCGTAAGTTCATGAGGCTGGTCATTATCATTTTATAAGTTAGTATGAGTGAACATGGGACGTGAAGAGGTAGTTCTCTTCCTACAAAAAAAAATCTACCAAAAAAATTGATAGAAATGTTTAGTTAAAAACAAATGGTCGAATAATGGATATTTTAACTGAATTAACAGTTTAATGTAAATAGATGTAATTATAATTTAATTACAAAATAAATTCAATGAAAGAATAACGGAATACAATTTTTGTCACATTTATTACTTAACCAAATTTATGATAAAATTGTGAATTTAATTGAAAATCAAACTCTCGGTGCGTATTTCTTAAGCTTTAGATAATATATCCAACGATTTTACTGCGTAAATGCATGTATACGTTCATTAGTTTAGTGCATACAAATCTGTCCTCTAGTAGCAAGTCTCCAGAGAGACTTATATCAAAACATTCAACCAATGCCCCTGAATAAACTGCATAAGTTTATCGGTAGGGTTCTCTCACACAATATATTCAATCAAGTATACCTACAGGGTGTAACAAGGACCTCACCGACAAAATGAGAGGGATGATGGGTCATGCAGAGAGGACCATTTTTTGTGAAGGAACATACAGTCGCAAACACGTCGTTTGAGTTATGCGCAGATGAAGGTGTTCACCCGTAAAGGTCGGAATTGAATGCAAACGATTCTTCACGTATCATTTTATTGAAAAATACATGTTTTTACAATAAATGTTCAAACAGGCGACCATGTGCCTCATTGCATATTTGTTATCGTTACAACAACGATTGGTCAGTACGGCCGATCATGGCAGGATTCTTTTTGACGTTCTCAAAACACTAACTGTTTGAACACTTATTGTAAAAACATGTCTCTTTCAATAAAATGATACGTGTACAATTGTTTGTATTCATTTCCGACCCTTACGGGTGAACACCTTCATCTGCGCATAACTCATAAACAACGTGTTTGCGACTATATGTTCCTTCAGAAAAAATAATCCTCTCTGCATGACCTATCATTTTGTCGGTGGGATCCTGTTACTCACTGTATAATGCCGAACAACATATTCGTCTGAGCTCATTAGTTAAATTGAATGCAGTATTAAGAAAAAAATGTCAGTTTAAGCAATCATAGTTTTAATTATAATAATGTGGCCTCATTTATGATTTCGTTTATCTGTTGTTTACCTACTGAATAAATTAAGATATTTTAAATATTTTATCGACTTTTATTCATAATCTACATCTCTTTAACATGTTTAAAAGGGATCTGTTTCGAAATTAGTTTAATGAGAGGCAAAAAAATAGAATCCATGTTTTAAACTGAATATTTTTAATTAACAAAGATAATACAAGTAACGGAATATATAGAAATCCTTACTTGAAAATGACTGACAATACATTTTGGAAAGTAATTTCGACATAATTAGAGCAGGCGACAGCTGTAACTCGTGACACAGAAGTTCACAATGATATTTAGAAGAATTCAGTCCGTCTCGGTCTCTTTGATCGTGATGCCAGTATTAGGAATGTAACAATAATTTTAACTGGTTTTTGCTAAGTTATATAAGTGAATCTTGCGTCACACACCTGCAAGGTATTTCAAAATGAGAATGTCGGTATCTTAAACGTCGGTTTTACATACTTTTCTTTTCAAGGACATAATTTAATTCGTTAATCTTAAACAGTTAAGGAGTAACACAAATGCATAATATTAAAACTTAGGGAAACTTAGTGTGTCGTCTTGGACTTCGTGGGTAGTCCTCAGTAACTTCTTAACTTCTGATTGTCTCCGCTTACATATTATATTTTCTACTGGCATTTCCATCATTTTATAGCCTTCTTCAGAGAATGTGCTGTAATTATTAATGACTATTTAACTCACGCCCCAAATGGTAGTCAATGACCAATCACGTTTCAATAGACTTTGTTGTACAACCAATCACAGTCGTGTTTCACCTCGATATTATCGAATTTTGATTACCAAAATAAAGAAAGCTCATCCTTTTCATATTCTGAACAGGTCAGAGCATTATTTTGCAGTGACTGACTGTCTAACAAATACGTTGAATTTACCAAATAATGAACAGATTCCTTCGATCTACACATTTGATAATTGTGTGTTCAATAATTGTGTTTTTAAATACTGATTTTACTGAGTTGTTTCCGAAAAAATAACCTATAATGTTTGTTATAATATACAGTTTCATTTTTTCTTCATTGGGGTGCATTCTTACAATATTGTGATCCAATTTGCCAATAAATAGTATGATCAAGTTGCAGTGATGAACAAATGAAACATAACCAAAATTTCTCATTTGTTTTCAAACATTTTCGTTTACATTAAATATATACATATTTTCAAATAACTATATTTAAATACGATTTGTGAGTAAACAGCTTAATTTTATTCGTTAAATGGTCGTAACAAATGCCACTCTTGATTTCCATTTGGTGACTCGTGAATTTATTGATAATTTGGAAATCACTCGTGACATTACTTATGACTCATGCCCAAAATGGGAGTCTGACCAATCACTTTTCAATGTTTTTTAATTACAACCAATCACAGCTGTGTTTCGCCTCGAATTTTTCAACTGAAGTTTATCATATTAAAGAGGGCTCCTCCTTTTTAACTTTCTGAATAACCATAGCATTATTTTGCAGTGACTGACTCTCCAAGAAAAACAGTTACCAGATTGTATATATAGTGCAGGAATATCAGCAGATAGCGCATGCGGGAGATAATATAAAACAAATTATAGCAATTGATTATACCACAAAAAGAAAAATGAAACCACTGTTTGCACTGTCTTAAACGAATTATTTTCCAGGAAATGACGTGCAGAAAAATATAATTGACATATTTACATCATAGGACATCAGAAATTAATTAATACCTATAATGTTGCTTATAAATTTCTCCACTAGGGTGCATTCTTACAATATTGCGATCCTTTTGGCAAAAAATAATATGATCTGGTTGCAGTGATGAACAAAAGCAAATGAAGCATACCAATCGTTTCTCATTTGTTTTCAAACATCGCCGTTTACATTAAATATATAAATATTTTAAAATAACTATAGTTAAATAATGATTTTTGAGTAAACAGTTTAATTTTATTCGTTAAATAGCCCTAACAAATGCCACTTTTGATTTCCAAATTCTCTAGATAAATTGGAAATCACTTGTGGCATTACTTATGATAATTTTATATTGAAATATGTTTTTCCTATGAAGCAGAATTGTTTTAATTTGAGGTATTTAACATATTTAAAGAATAGAAAGTTGATGCATTAACCATTCAACGCACAGCTATGTGCATAAACATAAGTAATGTTACAACATATAGCTCTGTTTTCATTATTTTCATACGACTTAACAACTAAGTACATTGAAAAATATATATTGTATATGTGATGAAAATAATATAAGCCCGCAAATTTGTTGTTCAAATTCCTTGAAGTAAATATAATCAAACTACTAGTATCTTACACACTGTGCTTTGAAAATGTGCGATTACTCGAAAGAACACAGAAGTTTAAACAGATTTTAAGTTCGAATAACTTGAGATAAATATAACGGAACAATTTTGTACTCTATGGGTTGAAAATGTGCATTTTCTCGAAAGACTGATCAGAAGTTTATTCCTGAATTAATTTTATAATGAAGACCAATGTTAACTTAATTTTCAATAAGATGCAAGGGATGGAAAATGGAAAAACTTTTTTTTAGTATTTTTCGATCGCATAACTCTTTTTATCACGAAATGAAATACATATTTATTAATAACATTACGCAAAGAGAATTGAGGGGTCTAGTGAGAGAGGGAGCTATGCCATTTTGAGAAGAAATGAAAATAAGTTGAGTTTTATAAAGCATTATATTTAAGACATTATTTGTACAATGTAGGGGTAACTTATTTCTTCTTGACTTACTGTTATGTAAACTATTCAAAAGGAAAACTGTATTATTTTTTAATCTAAATAGCACTTTTTGATTATTGTTTCCAGTTCTTATCAAAGTGGCATAACTCCCTCTTTCACTAGACACCTCAATTGATATTTAATATTGCAAAATGTATTAGCATTGTATGGCAATATTAAAAAAAATCACATTCCCCCATGTAGTGTGTGAAGCATCAACATTAAACAATTGTTAAATTATTTTAATTGATCGGAGGAAAACTTAAAAAAAAATTTGACCCAAAGTGTTTAATATTATTTATTATTTCATACTATGGCTCATTTCAGTATTTTTACGCTCTTATAAAAAATGGCCAGAACATAAATATTTTTTTGCAGTAGTGCAATATTCCATACAAAATGGGAAGCAACTTTTCCTCCACCAGAATAGTAAGGTCATTAAAATCAAGATAGTGAAGAAAACACTGCCGGAACGGGGTGTTTAAAATATCACACATTCCACTTTTAGGCAGTGCGATTAGTCATCAATTAGAGTCGTATATGGTTGCATGGATCGCCAGAAAGCTACTGGTATAGCTGTAAACTATATAAGTTTAAGTTTGACGTGAGAAGTTCAATTGAAGACTACAGAAAAAATCATCTATTCCTCGAAACCTAGAACACGACTTTTAATTGTACAACACCCATACTTTTTTATGCCAAACTTTGGAGGTAAGTAATTTCTGAAACAGCTGATTTCCTAGACAAAAAGGATCAATATTGAACAACTGCCTTGATCTAAACAACACCTTACTCTACAGTGAAATATCACATAAAGTTGAAATATAAAATTATGAATGACTGTAGACTTCAAACAGTAGCCACAAAAAATAATGCTTAACAAAAAAAAATGATATATCAGACTTACCAAAGAAAACAGATTAGCACATTTTAGAATGACAACGGGCCTCGACTGTCTGGCAAAACACCTTCACATCAATATTCTACTTTCACCGATTGCATTTTATGCAATCATCCAGATGAAGAAACCCACCTGAACAACTGCATCAGTGTCAAACATGAAGATTCTAAGACTTCAAACTATTGAAGAGCAAGACTTCTAATGGCTTCAGTATTAGATGCAGCACATTAATAGCAAGAACATACACTCATTATTAAACTGTTTCTTTTACTGTTTCGCACTTCTAAATGATAGTGTTTTCCATGGAGAATCTAATGAAACCTCAAACACCATTTGACAAAAAGTGATTTACCTGGTTTTTTCTTTGTACCCTTAAATTCTACTCTGCCCTAATTTTTTTACAAAGGTATAACATAGATCGTGGATTAAAATACATGACAATAATTGAATGATAATCTGATCAAGGATGGGATAATACATGGAGTCTGTGTCAACGAAGCATTACCATAACAGACATCATATGTTACGTGATGGGATAATTACGCATGCAAGATAGAACTGTCAGCGAGGCGAAATATATCTGTTTCTTTGAGCAATACTTGCATCTGGCTGTGTTGCGGAAACGTCAACAATATTTCCAGCTCGATCTACCTTTTATCTTGTGTGGTAATGCATGTTGCCATATAGTGGAAAGAACAGCTGTTAAATATTGAAAAATCCTCAACGTTTTCCTGATATGAGTCCTTTTGAGTTCGAATTGGTTCATGGTTGGAGAGACAATCGGAAGCATCAGGCTTCTTGGTAATATTATATTGGTGCTTCCGGCAATAATGTATTATAACTAGGCCTATTTAACAGACATTTACCTTGATGACGACATCCCTAAGGCTGTCACACATTTGGCAGAAGATCCAGAACTTTGCCAGTGATTATAGAAAGATGATTAATAGAATTTTTCTTGTGATTTTGTTAAAAAACTTTGTATTACCATTTTTGCTATTTTATTCAGAACCCTCATGTGAATAAACAATAGCAAAACAAGCAAGGGTAACCCATATAAATTATCTTCTTCTTCCTTCCAAGTATTAGGCCAAGGCCTGATACGATGCTATGGAAAATTTTCCCTCCAGCGTTTCATAGAACGGCCCAGAGATATTCGTCCTTTTGGTAATATAATTATAAACAGCTTTGGGTATCCGATTTGAACTCATTCTTTCAAGATAGTGTTTACAATTTAGTTGGTACTGTTTAATATATTCCAAAATTGCCGTAGTCTTCAATTCTTTTAAGCTATCAGTGTTCCTTTTCCGATCCCATCTGGTGTAACCCGCTGTTCTGCGCATGAATCTCATTTCACAAGCCGTTATTCTGCTTTCATGTTGTCTTTTTTAGTGTTCATGCTTCACTACCATAGGTCAACACTGGTTTAGCCAAAGTGTTATATAAACGCAATCTGATATATACATTATACGGACATAAATAATGTTTTATTTCATTGTATGGATATTGTGAGTATAATGGTTTCAGGTTACAAAAATTGTTACAGCTAAAATAGTTTGCATTTCAAGTTGTGAGTTGACATTGTCTTACTGTGTTTATTGGAATCAGGCTCCATTTGTTTCTTTGTTACAAGTAAGGTTGATAAGTTAATAGCTCATTACATGCTCATAAAACCATAACTATGTATTTATGCAATGATTAATATTTTGTTAGGGCATACTTCGGATGTTGCTTTTATTAATATTTTGTCTTGAAGTAGGCCTAATATTGATAACTTTACATTAGATACGAGCCTTTCCTTCTGGCAAGAAACTTTCAATCATTGCATGCCGAAAACTACCTTGGAATTTTTCCCAGAAAAGCGTTGTGATGTATCAAAGCCGAGTCCAAAAACATATTTGTCGCTTTATCTGCAAGGCACTAAACTCCAGCGCCGAAATTTCATTTAAACTATAGGGGTGGATTGGATTACTCTCACAATCTGCCGTCAGCGTCGTGCCCCGTTTCATTCCACTCCACACTACTCAAGCAGGGACGTCTATCTGCCTCACATGGTGAATTTGCATTGCTGAATTCGATTTCTGTACACTACAGTTAAAGGAGGCAAATGATTTTTGGGACACGGTCCTGGTACAACACAACGTTTCTCTGGGAGAAATTCCAAAGTGGTTTAAGCATGCAATGGTTGAAATTTCCATTATGAGTATATTTTAGTATTTCTTTTGGTTTTTTAATGCTACGGCACCTATTAATATTTATTTTTAATAATGCAATTGCACATATTAAAGTAAAGTAAAAAAAGTAAAGTAAAGTGATCCCACTACAGGCCTCAGAAGGCCCTTGGGGTAGTAGGAGGTTAAGGCTCCCACTTTTCTGGACAATCGGAACTTGATGTCAGCTGGGTTGTCAGCCCTGCGTGACGGCTGCCCTTAACCCCCAGAACAAGCATCTGTACTCATTTGTGTTAGAGGCTGAGTCGACCCCAGGGTCATAGTGCTGCCAGAAGGTTTGGGTCAGTTTAGAAATCCGACCCCATCGAGACTCGAACCCTCGACCTTCCGATTTATAGTGTAGTGCCTTAACCACTACGCTACGGCGTGCCACCCAATTATGAAAAAAAATATAATCGTTGCATGGACTGAAAGATTTTTATGAATTCCTTTCGAAATTCTGGCTCAACTATAATTCAGCTGTAAATGTATCAATTCACTCCTAGTAACACCTCACTTTCAATCTCTTTAAACATAACTATTGATTACATTTATCCCAAGTAATCTATGCGTTTATTAACCCCAATCTCCGTCGCCGTGGCGTAGTCGGTAGAGTCCCTACCTTCCACTCCGGCGATCCGGGGTCGATTCCCGGCGGGGTGGGGATTTTAAAAAATCTCCACTTTGGGTCTGGGTGTGTGTACTGTCCCTAATGCTCAACTGAGTGCACATTTCCTGTTAAATAAAAAAAAAACTAATCATTAACCCCAATCTGCATGTAGAAGTATTAAGCAAAGTGAGAAGAACTACTGAAATATAAATTACTGGAAAATAAATTATTTTACTTCATCAGCTGATGTACTTAATTTTGGTGGTCGGCTTCTCTGTGCAAAAGGAATTGAAGGTAGGCTTAACGACAAAGACAGTGGTCATGAATATAACCCCCCTCATTTCCTTGTTAGTGCTCCCCAGCTGTGAGCACACCTCTGCACTCTCATGCAAACTTCAAATAGCAATGCCAAAGTAACTGACATTCTCTAATTTATCATGTCTACTCTGACTATAAATGTAATCAAAGCGCCTTTATTCTTAAAAGGAACAAACAAATTTACTTAACCCACATTGCATGTAAGCAGCTCTTTCAAGAATGAGCGTTCAAAACTACAGTATAGTCTGTAAGATAGAACTTTTATATTGCCCGCTTTCCTACCTCAATTAGTGGTGTCTCATTCATTAAAAGGGGGCAGGCTGTAGCGTAGTTGTTTAAGGAAATGTGCTACAAGCCGGAAGGTTGGCGTTCGAGTCCCGGTGAGGTCAGTATTTTTTAAACTAATCCAAATCTTCAGGTGGCACCATGACCCTAGGGCCAACTCAGTTTCTAACTGAAATAGGTAACAGACGCTTGTTTTGAGAGTAAAGACAGCCATCACGCAGGGTGACATCTCGTGCCCATTCTCTACAAAGATCTTCCATCACCCCAAGGTATCCTAAGCCTGTAGTAGAATCACTGTACTTTCTTTTATCTTTATGTATTGGAAATTAGTGAAGGAACTAACGAGGTTAATGAAGTATGATAATATGGCTAAAATATAATTAACTGCATGTTAATGTTCATGCGAAGACTCAGTTACAAGGTTTTGTAGTATATACTAAAAAATAGTTCCAATATTCAAAGACAAAGTAGTACAGGTGAACCTGAAAATTGCAGTCTCTTCTTCTTCTATTCTTCCTATTATTATTATTATTATTATTATTATTATTATTATTATTATTATTATTATTTATTATTATTATTGTTGTTATTGTTATTATTGCTATTATTTTCGGGGACTTTTTACAATATTTGACGCGAAACATTTTTCGAAGTTCCAATCATACACCATGCGCATGCGCCAACAAACGCGAAGCGGTTTACAGTGTGGAATCACGGGATGCAGCCAACATACATGGTATTTAATGAACCTAAAAGCTAACCTAACGCAATTTAAGCACTCTAACCTGTGGAAGATTGTACACCCAAAAATAAGTAGTAAGTTCTGAAATTTTGAAGTAGGCTATATGTGTACAGTTAATTAGTGCATACTGTATTTTGGCTGCACTGGAACAGTCTTTGTTGTTGCATAGAATATTCATTAAAATCAATAAGACTGTTACGTTTTCATGCTGCGTATGTAGTTAAATATCGAAGAAAAAATGTAGAAAAATTGTAAAAACCATTGTAAATGGTGAAATAATTTGAAAAATGAAATTCTAAGAATAACATTTGACAGAAGTTTATGATGGAATTAAAAACGTCGAGTCACAGGTTGTAAAGAATAGACTTTCTTTCTTCTTCTCCCTTCAAGGATTAGGCGATTCTCGTCTTTTCCGTTTGAAGATATTTTGCTTTATGTTCAAAACTTTTATATAAGTTTGTTTTTCTAAGGAAGAAAGTGTCCCGCCAACTCGTTTCAACACGGAGCAGGGGAAAGCCAATGACGTTTAAGGAGAGTTGTGAAACGTTCTATCACAAACCCGACTTAGAAAGGGGAGATTTTACTGTTTGAAAATAGTGGCGTGATCTTTTCTTCCTTAGAGAAAATAGAGTATACATTTGTTTAACGCTAAATAGCTCTTATTAGAAGGTATTCTGCGGAAAGCTGAATAACTAGGAGTCATTTTGAAGATTATTGATAGTCCTAAATTTGCTTTAATTGATTAGTCTATTACAGTTATATTTCTTCTTAACAGTTAACGATAATTGTTAGCAAATATTGTGCAGTTACACAAGTCTCAGGTTATGATAATTTAAGTATTGTATTTTATAGGAACTCTTCTTCTTGCGTTTGATAGTCCCTCTTCTATAAATGCTGGAATTTAATTCTAAGTGTTGGAACTTTATTTCAAGAACATCGTGCATATTAAGCCAATCTTCTGTGCTTAAAAGAGAGAGAGAAAGAGAAAGAGAGAGAGAGAGAGAGAGAGAGAGAGAGAGAGAGAGATAGAGATAGAGATAGAGAGAACAACCTATTGCAGTGATATCCTCATAAAATGAGTTTACTTATGAGTGATATTAATAAGCCCGCTCATTTCTTTAAGTGAGCCGCACCTGGCTCAAATATAAATAATGAAAATACTGTACACATATATGACTTAATGGTAAAAACAATATTTAATTTCCATACATTTTCAAAATCTCATAAAAATATATGTATTATCGACTCACTGTGATGGTTGTCCAGCGGCTCGCGTTGTTTCCCCGCAGATATATAATAAAATACAAAGATGACAACTGTCACCGACTACCGCTACGTGAATGTTAATCATTGTCAAGCATTGTCGTGCGGCGCCCGCTTTTATATAAACGGACAACCATCATAGTGAGGCGATAATATGAAAATGTATTTTGCAAGTAATAAACATGTTTGCCGAATGTTCGGTAGAGTCCTATCTTCAACTCCTGCAGTCCGGGTTCGATTCCCAGCGAGATAGAGTATTTTAAATCTTTATCTTGACTCTGGGCTTGTCTTATGATGTCCTGTGCAGCCTTCGGCGGTGCTCTGGCTTTCTCATAACCATGGTGCCGCTGTGTACCTGTCTCTTCCCGTCTAAAGGTGACGGAGTAAGGGTATTACATATTTGTTGTAGAAGTCCTGCAACAGGAGGGAAGACAAAATAATTAAAGATGATGGTAATAATAATTATAATAATAATAATAATAATAAATATATAATAAATATAATAATAATAATAATAATAATAATAATAATAATAATAATAATAAATATGCAATGGGGAATGGTAGATAGGCCAACAAGGAGGCGGGAGAATGACATTAACATTTTTTTGAGAAAAGTAGATTATTATTGGAACATTAGCTCAGGATAGGGATATACGGAGAGCTTATGTCCGTGCGGTCATGAACATACGAGTCCGATAATGCCAGTGAGTTAGTTAATAAATATGAATAACTCACTTTTTATTGAAAATGACAAGAAATATGACCTTATTTATGCAAGGGTATGCAGATACTGTACTATGGAAGTCTATCGTTTTAAATTATATCCATTTATACTTTTTAAGTTCATAATTGTTTTTTATACGGTTGAGGTTATAACACTGTTAAATTATACTTTTTTTACCTTGTATACTACCGTAGTTGAAGACGACGCACGCTTTGGAGAACTGGTTATTTCCTTGAGTACTTTACAAGAAACTCTTATTTCCATAGTTCTTAATGTCACTTGTGCAGCATAAGTCAGGACACCCGTGTCTGTACTGCTACGCAAATCCTCTATTTTCCGTATTTTGCTTCTTTCGCTCAAATCTTTAAATGTCTTTGTTGGCCGTCCTGTTCGACTCACTAACCCAGGAATTGTTAATATCCCTTGAAGCCAATCACTATTTTTCTTAAGAAATATAACCTCTTTCTTATGTGCTGCTCTCCATTTTGTTTTCAATTCAGACTTAAAATGTGAAAATTTGTGTTTTATTTCCTTTATTTGTTCGACTGAGTAACTGTTATACTGTAAAAGGTAATTTTCCAATAAGTATAATTTTTCATTAATATTCGGCAAATTTTGCTGTTGCATAATGTTAAACAGCTTTCTTCGGGTCAATATATTGACGTCCGATGGCCCTAATACAAAAAATTTAAATTAGAAATAATCACTTAGTAAAAAAATGCAATTTTTAATTAATGTTTTAATAAACCTATATATCATGGAAAACCGCGCGAATCCGCGGCCAATTTTCATGAAATCGCTACGCCAATACTTCAACCTTTCTATGACACTAAAGGAAAGTGCCCGGATGTACCCAGAAGTATAACTAAAATACTGAAGTTTGTTAAAATTGGCTTCAGAAAATAACGAAAAACATACCCTATTTGAAGAAGCTTTATCTGAATCAAAATAGATACCAAGAGGATAAAAACAATTAAAATATGCTAATACTTACTGGTTGATCACAATCCATAACTGTCCACTTAAAAATATAATCCCTAATTAGCAATAATCTATGTTAAACATAATCTTGTACAAAGAGCGCCGAGAGAAAAAATATTTGCAGTATGAGAGAAAGTCAATTTTCGATTGATCGTACAGACTCATGGTAACACTGACTGATGAAAATTGGGTACCGTATTATCGGCTGATTATTCAGCTATGATATGTGCTATTTTTTTCCTGTCTAGAATAAATTTCAGAAAATCGACTTTTGGCCGCCTAAATCGGTCAAATACCCCACTGTGCGAAGGTAGTATAGAAGGTAGAAAAATATTATAATTTATATATATATCCATTTGTTCTTCGAGTAGGGCTATATATATTTGATGATCAATGCTTGCATTTGCAGGTACCATGCCAGCATGTAATTACTAGAAGAAAATATTTATATCATAATTTAATATAGGTTTAATATTCCATGTGTGGCCCACCGCTGTGATCACGAGGTAGTGTGCTGCCTCGTTGCGCAGCGGGCCCAGGTTCGATCCCCAGTCGGGACAGTTTTTCTGGGTGAGGTTTTTATCGGGGTTTTTCCTCACCTGTAAGACAAATGTCAGGAAAACTTTGAGGGCCAAACGGTCCCCGAAATCATATATGCCATCGCAATCATTATCATTCATATTCTTCTTCTTCTTCTTCCTTCCAAGTATTAGGCCAAGGCCTGTTACGATCCTATAGAAAATTTTCCCTCCAACGTTCGAGGGAAATTCTCGTATAAGACTTGAAAGCATAATAATAGTCCCTTCGATTGGTTGCTGGCCAAAGGAAGGCAAGACCAGTGATGGAGCTGCCATCTTATAGCCTCTGGTCGGGCTTTTCTGGAGAAGAAAAGAAAATAAAGGAAAGAAGAAATGGAAGAAAGGAAAGACTCCCTAGCCCTCGGATGCCCTAATAGCGTCGGGGTCGAAAAAAACAAGAGTTAACCAAGAGAGGTTAGATAGTAAAGTTAAGAGTGCAAAACACAAGTAAGTGGAAGAAATGTTTTGCACAGCTTGGGCACCTTGTGGTCGCCATCCACATATCCCCTAGATGAGGACCCCTGAGGGTATCATTCATATTCATCTTAGATTAAGCTTAGGATTAGGGGCTCTCCTGGCGCACCACTATCACTATCATCATCATCATCACCTATCATATCATCGGGGCAATATAACCCCGCCTTCCGTGTCCCAACCTCAGAAGTGGGTTAGAATTACGCCATTGCAGGAGAGAAACACCAGAAATGTCTAAGGACAAAAAACTGGGGGTGTTAAAATATATTCCATGTGTGTGATGATACATTAATTAAATAAAATGAGTTTACAATATTCATTAATGTTTTTATTGCCATACCCGTAACATAACATTTTGTAAAGATCGTGATAGCTGGGCAATACGTATTTGAACAGCAAACTGAATACAAAGCCTTCTTTAAGAAAAAGTGCTGATCAATATCAAATTTGTAAAACAAAAGAACACTTATCAGGGAGATAACTTTGTCACACTCTTAACATAATAAGTCTTTTCCTCTTATACGTATATAAAATTGCAGTTGAAACCTTTAAAAAATTATTTTAAGTGGGCGAAAAACGCGTTGAAAGATTGTTACATAGATAGATAGATACAGGTCAAGCTAATATAAAGCGTGAAAAAAATAGCGTTAATACTACAGTACTACATATTATTAAAAAGATTCGCAATATGCGACAAACTTTGGTTGAAATACATTTTTATATCTGTATGATACTTACGATTCGTCAAACCCGTAACAATGGAATGATCCATTGATTAAAAATAAACAAGTATTTCCTATGTTTTATAACTAATTACTTACTTACTCACTGGCACTATCGAACCCGTAGGTTCATGGCCGCGCGGACATAAGCTCTCCATACATCCCTATCCTGAGCTAATGCTTTCCAATCATTCCCTATATAATCTACTTCCCTCAAATCAAAATTAATGTTATTCTCCCACCTCATTCTTGTCCACCAACTGGGCGTTTTTCCTCTGGTTTTCCTACAAGAAGCTTCCTTGCACCTCTTTCATTCCCCATACGTGCCACATGTCCTGCTCATCGCAGTCTACGAGACTTAACTGTTCTTATTATATCTGGCTTCCTATAAAGACCAAGTAGTTCATTGTTATGTAGTCTTCTCCATTCACCTGTCTGTTCATCTCTCTTTGGTCCAAAAAATTTCCTAAGTACTTTATTCTCAAATACTCGTAATCTTCTTTCCCCCCTTAAAGTAAGAGTCCATGTTTCGCATCCATATAATATAACTGGTAGAATAATAGTTTTATATATTTTCTGTTTAACATTTTTTGAAAGGAGTTGGGATATCAAAAATCTTTGTAATGCATAATAGCATGTTTTTAATTATTTATAAAACACACCTGTATTTGCTTTAGATGTAAATCCTTTTTATGGTAATATCTAAAAGTAGGATATAAATTAAATTTTGGAGACGACAGAACATACAAGTCACATAAGAGTATATAAAACCCTTAACATTATTTTTTTTGTTGTATTTATTCCGATCTATTTGCATACCAATCAAGCAGTTACGTTTTTTTTTTCCGAGGCTGAGTGTGCCATATAGCTAGTCCAATCTCTGATGTAGCTAGAAAACAACTCGGGATATCAGGAATAATAGGCCCTACACGATTTTACGTCACTGATGCATCTCTCTTCTGAATAAAATTTGATGAATCTACCTTTATAATAAACTGTGACAATGTACAACCTCTCCACAAGTTACCGCCCCTTCCCCTTAATCAATAGTTTCAGTAAATTCCCCCACAAAAAAGTAACTTTTCTTATCTTCATTGCATAAAGGAGGCATGTCATGGAGCAGAGCCAAACTATTAGTACAATAGAACTCTTAATACACGTCCGGCACTGATTCGCTTTCAAAGGAAAATATCTAAAGGAAGAGAGGAGCATTCAGTAACAATAAATCGTTACCTGAAGTATAACTCGGCTTTTCAAATGTATTCGTTTCTCATTCCACAAAATATATACATAGTGTTCTGCCCAAGAGCAGGTCTTTCACTGCAAACTCAGCATTCTCCACTCTTTCCTTGACTCAGTTTTCCTTTTTTGTATCCGCATACAAACCATTTATTTTAATATGTCTTATAATCTGATACCATTTTATGCCTCTAAGTTTCTTTCCGTTGACCATTCCTTGTAGGGCATTAGTCAGCAGGCAGTTTCTTCTTAGCCAGTGGCAAACACAATTTCTTTTCCTCTTCTTTATGAGTTCCAGCATTGTTCTTTCCTTCACCCACCCTGTCTCCATCTATCCATAGTAATTCTGCCCGAAGCAGGTCGTTCACTGCAATCATAGCATTTTCATGCTATGCTTGCAGCTTTACTAGGGAATTGTAGGTGCGGTAGCTAACCGTTGCTTTCCACACCGGTGAAAGATGATGATGATGGTGATGATGATAATGATAAGGATAAGGATAAGGATGATGATGGTGGCCATATGATTTCGGGGACCGTTTTGGGCCTTAAAGTTTTCCTGACATTTGTCTTACAGGTGAGGAAAAACCCCGATAAAAACCTCACCAGAAAAACTGCCCCGACCGGGGATCGAACCCGGGCCCGCTGCGTGACAAGTAGCACGCTACCTCGAGACCACAGCGGTGGACCCACCCTGTCTAGCACATCTTTATTTTTTATTTTGTCTGTCCACTTCATATTTTCCATCCTTCTCCATATCCACATCTCAAAAGCTTCCAGTCGCTTTACCTCATTCCGTCGTAATGTCCACGTCTCTGCACCATACAATGCTAACTCCACACAAAGCACTTCACTAGCCTCTTCCGTAATTATTTTGCCAAAGGTCCTCAGAAAATGCTTATCTTTTTTGTTAACATCTTCTTTTGCCATTGCTGTCCTCTGCTTTACTTCTTGACCGCAGTTCATATTACTACTGATAGTACAAACCAAGTATTTGAAGTTCTCCACTTGCTCAATGGCCTTATCTTTAGTCCCCATGTATATCTTCCTTGGTTTCCTTCCTATAATCATGGCCTTCGTCTTATTTATATTTATCTTCATCCCATAATTCACGCACTAGTAATTTAGCTCCATCAGGGTGTTCCTCAGTGTCATTGCATCTTCTGCTAGCAAAGCCATACGATCAGCAAATCTTATGCACTCAATTCTTAAATAAAACATTCTGGTCAGAGTGACGTAACTCGAAGCGCGAAGGTCCAAAGTGGCTCAGGTCGATGAATTTTAAGTTCGTAAAATCTATTGATTAAAAGTCGTGTTAGCAGTTAGGTCTTACCAATCAATAGAATAAGATAAACTAATAATTACAGTAAGATCTGGCTTCACTCTGTTCGTTGTGGCCCAGAGGTGCAGATATTTCGAAATGTACATAAGTCTAAATTTCCCTTCATAACTAATATATTTTTGAAACCGGAAGACAAATGTTTTACGTAGACCCTATATAAGAGCTACAGATGTGTAAAAATAGGTACCAGAAAAATGTTACTTTGAAAATTAATTTTCCCAGCGTGAACATTTTTTTAAAATTTGTGGTCCGCATGATATACAGTGTCACCAAGACTTACTTGTCTTAAAATTATCTAAAATCGTTTACCTTCTCTGTGACTTGTTTAACATCTCCATTTATATGCACTTTTCAACTTTTACGAGCCTCATTCCTTCCTGGACAAGACTTATCGGAAGATTTTTAACACTGGATTATATAGGCCTACATAGTTTTTTTACCACACAAAGTGATGAAGGGTTTTTTTTATTAGTGATCAGCTCAATCCCGGGGTGACCTCGAGTCAACACTAAGATTTATTTAAGAAAGGAAACGGTTTTTAAGAATGTTAGAAATTGCCTATCAAATTTCATCACTAAGTTTAAATCAAATTAACTCAAGTCAATAAAATTAATTTCTGGAAATCCTTAGTTCAATCATCTTTTGTAAATCACAGTTATTTGAATATGGACTTTTTTCGTTCTTATACAGGACATAGGCTAGTAAATTCTTTAAAGTGAAATTTGCCTCTTGAAGAATAAAATAAATCGTTATAAGTTATATAATACACATTAAAAAGTCCTACTTTTTTTTTACATTTCAATTTTTTTTCTGTTCATCGAATCAACCTGCAGAAAGAAGGACGTCCACTCAAAATACTTTTGATGTTATTTCTATTGAGGCCGAAACAGGTCAACAAATGCACTAAGTTCGTGAATTAACTGTGATGATGATGATGATGATGATGATGTATTTTCATAAAACCATTTTTAATTCTAGCTCCATAATATAAATTGCAAGCTTTAAGTGTGAGTTAGCGCGGAACACAAATGTATGTATGTATGTATGTATATATATATATATATATATATATAATATATATATATATATATGGAATGATAAGAAAAATAAATGCCTGGACGGGATTCGAACCCGGATCTCTGAGTCTGTACCTCAGCGTGATATCCATTACACTACCAGGCGAATCCAATTCAAACACTTATTTTTTTTCTTATATATGTATTATACTCTCCATTATTACTAGATGTCGCGAGAACTCGGTCTTCACCGCCATCTAGCAGCTGACTATATCAAGTAAGCAAATTAAAGAGAATATTTTTACCTTATAGCAATGACGCTTTATAGATGTTATAATTAAATGTTTAACATTGAGCAATGCAAGCTTAATATGGAATGATAAGAAAAATAAATGCCTGGACGGGATTCGAACCCGGATCTCTGAGTCTGTACCTCAGCGTGATATCCATTACACTACCAGGCGAATCCAATTCAAACACTTATTTTTCTTATATATGTATTATACTCTCCATTATTACTAGATGTCGCGAGAACTCGGTCTTCACCGCCATCTAGCAGCTGACTATATCAAGTAAGCAAATTATTTTTCTTATCATTCCATATCAAGCTTGCATTGCTCAATGTTAAACATTTAATTATAACATCTATAAAGCGTCGCTGCTATAAGGTAAAAATATTCTCTTTAATTTGCTTACTTGATATAGTCACCTGCTAGATGGCGGTGAAGACCGAGTTCTCGCGACATATAGTAATAATGGAGAGTATAATACATATATAAGAAAAAAATAAGTGTTTGAATTGGATTCGCCTGGTAGTGTAATGGATATCACGCTGAGGTACAGACTCAGAGATCCGGGTTCGAATCCCGTCCAGGCATTTATTTTTCTTATCATTCCATATTAAGCTTGCATTGCTCAATGTTAAACATTTAATTATAACATATATATATATATATATATATATTCAATGAACATTCGGATTTTCTCGGTAGTCGATCCCGCTAACGATGCCGGATATAGGCATTTGTGATTTTCGGTAACCGATCGTTCGTTAGCGGGACCGACTACCGAGAAAATCCGAATGTTCATTGAATATAATGCAAATGCATATTGTGAAAGTATTTTAAACTTGAGTTTTATAATAATTTGAGACTTAATTCTCGTATGTTATACATTTTAAGAATATAAGTTTTATTTTTATATCATGTGTATGCGAAATATGAATTTTTAACGAGTATTTGAGAATATAGTTTTCAGGAAAATTTTTGGATCAAAGCGAGGCGAACAGACAGGTGAATGGAGAAGACAATATAAAGTGAGTTACATTATCTCAATGGGAAACCAGATGTAATAAGAACAGTTAAGTTTTGTAGACTCCTATGGGCAGGACATGTAGCAAGAATGGAAAATGAAATATGAGCATGAATACTCCTTGTAGGAAAACTAAAAGGAAAGCGCCCAGTAGATAAGCTAAGAATGAGATAAGAAAATAACTTTAAATATGTTTTGAGGGACGTAAATTATACAAGGGATGATTGGAAAACATATGGATAGGAATGTATGGAAGAGATTATACCCAAGACTCCATGAACCTTCGGGTTCGATAGTGACAGTGAGTTAGTTGGTTATACGTTTAATTTAAACGTCTTCAGAACGAGGTTATTAAAAAGTTGATTGTTCAAATAACAAAAGACGAATCGCACGATCTATTCGACCAAGCTGCTGGTCATGATCTTACTTACTAGTTCACTCCATCGACTTTTAAACTCAATCAATTTCCCCCAAACGATTGTAGGTTTAGTTTAATGTTATATGTGGCATTCTAACGATGGGCACTATTAAAATATATATATATATATTTATCTCCATCCATAGTAATTCTGCCTGAGGCCAGGTCTTTGACTGCAATCATAGCATTTTCATGCTATGCTTTGCAGCTTTACTAGGGAATTATAAGTGCGGTAGCTTCCCGTTGCTTTCCACACCGGTGAAGGATGATGATGATGGCCGGATGATTTTCCAAGACCGTTGGGCCCTAAGCTTCCTGACATTTGCCTTACAGGTGAGGAAACCCCCCGAAAAAACCTCACGCAGGAGCCTGCTCCGATCGGGAATCGAACCCGGGCCCGCTGCATGACAAGGCAGCACGCTACCTCGAGACCACAGTGGTGGACCGTATATATACATATATACATACACACACATACGATTCTAAATTTTGTACAAAATCTAATCATTTTTAAATCCTTAAGAATACGCATTTTTTTGTATATAATTTGATATAGCCCTCAGTTTTTTAAATATTAATTTCATGGACACTTACTCAGTGTTAACATTTATGCGTGATGTGAACTTCACCTCAATACATGAGAACATACACTTTTCCTAAACTAAGTAATCTAAGTTATAGATTATAGAAAGTGGTAGCTTAAAATATAAGTTATAATTTATAACTATCTAACTTACTGGCACTATCGAACCCGATGGTTCATGGCCACTCGGGCATAAGCTCTCCATATCTTGACTAACGTTTTTTTAATCATCCCTTGTATAATTCACTTCCTCAAATCAATCTTCCACCTCATTCTTAGCCTACCTACTGGAGCTTTCTCTCTGGTTTTCCTACAAGGAAACTTTTCATGCAACTCTTTCCTTCACCATTTGTTCTACACGATCTGCTCATCGAAGTCTAAAATACTTAAATAATTTTCTTATTACATCTGGTTTAAAAAAATGCAGTTTGATTGTTATGTAAACTTTTCCACCTGTCTGTCTTTTTTTTTTTTTGGCACAAACATTTTCCAGAGAATTTTATTCTCAAATATTCCAAATATTTTCCATTCCCATCAAGTAAGAATTCGTTACCCATCCCGGACACGTCAAAGGCGATAAACTAGACAAAAAAAAAACCTTAGTTGAAAGAGTGACTATCTTTTATCCCAAAAACACAATCGTCAAGAAATGCGGACATGGGTTCCATTGGGGTAAAATTTTCTGGAGGTAATTTAGTCCCCTATTTCGATCTTCGGGCGGAGACTACTTCAGGAAATCGATGGCAAAGGGTAAGTTAATAAGAACATGGGATATTAGTGCAAAATGTAATTTATTAGACTATTTTACTCGTGCCCCTAATGGGAGTCAATGACCAATGATGTTTCAATGAATTTTGTTTTACAACCAATCATAATCGTGTTCCACCTCGATAATTATCGAATTTTGATTACTAAAATAAAGAAAGCTCCTCCTTTTTAATATTCTGAACAGGTCAGAGCATTATATTGCAGTGACTGACTCTCTAACAAATACGTTGAATACAGCAAATAATGAACAGGTCCCTTGGACCTACACATTCGATAATTGTGTGTTCAGTAATTGTGTTTTTAAATACTGATTTTACTGAGTTGTTTCCGAAAAAAAATTAGTAACCTATAATGTTGGTTATAACATACAGTTTGATGTTTGATTTTTTTTTCATTAGGTTGCATTTTTACAATATTGCGATCCTATTTGTAAATAAATCATTTGATCAAGTTGCAGTGATGAACAAATGAAACATAACCAAACATTTCTCATTTGTTTTCAAACATCGCCGTTTACATTAAATATATACATATTTTAAAATAACTATATTTAAATAAAGTCCACCGCTGTGGTCTCCAGGTAGCATGCTGCCTTGTCACGCAGCGGGCTCAGGTTCGATTCCCGGCCCGAAGAGACTCCTGGGTGAGGTTTTTTCGGGCTTTTTCCTCACCTGTAAGAAAAATGCCAGGAAGCTTAGGGCCCAACGGTCCCCGAAAATCATCCGGCCATCATCATCACCCTTATCATTATCATCATCATCGTCATCATCCTTCACCGGTGTGGAAAGCAACGGGGAAGCTACCACACCTAAAAATTCCCTAGTAAAGCTGCAAAGCATAGCATGACAATGCTATGATTGCAGTGAAAGAACTGTCCTCGGGCAGAATTACTATGGATGGATATTTAAATAATGATTTGTGAGTAAACAGCTTAATTTTATTCGTTAAATAATCCTAACAAATGCCAGTCTTGATTTCGAATCCTGTAGATAAATTGGAAATCACTCGTGGCATTACTTGTGATGATTATTGTAATACTACTATCTGGCTTGACGTGTCGTGCCGATTGTCTGCCAAGGTGGAAGCCCTAACCTCCTACTACCCCATGAGTATCGTAAGGCCCTTAGTGGGATCACTTCATCTTTGTCATTACGTTTCTACATTCACATAATTATGTTTGCATTTTGATTCAAATTTCGATTGAAATAATTATTATCTTATGAAGGTCTTGTCCTTGAGATAGTTTTGATATGTGAATTTAGGGTGAACATAGCACACTGGTGTATAGTAATCCATGCGGAAGTTAGTCAGTGACCAGGCAAGCTCTCATCACGATACCCAAGCCTGGCGCACGCAGCTCACGCAGATATCGATCCACCTTACCCTACGCTAGCATCATATGGGGCGTTCTCCACTCGTGGACCACATGCATTACTGTCCTCTTATCACTTCACATGATACTATTGTTACACTGTCACTCTGATTCTTGCATCCAAGCGAGCATAAATTATTATCAACACCATTGTGTAAACCACTTCTAAATAGAAAACGGATTACTTTTGATGTTATCAGATTCATTTCTCTTCGGTTTCAATTTTCTTGATGTTATCGGTTAAATTGACAATTCATAGTAATGAAAAATTAAAAAATAATTCAATTTATCATTCCTTACAAATCACATCAAATAAACTTATTGTTAAGAGTTAACATTAACCAGATTTGAGGGAAGTTGATTATACCGAGAAAGATTGGAAAACATTAACTTAGGATAGGGATGTATGGAGAGCTTATGTTCGCGCGGCCATAACCCTGCGGCTTCGATAGTGCCAGTGAGCTAGTTAGTTATTCCTCACTATTATTAAACAATAAATCCTAAAGATGAAAGTAATTTTAAAACCCACATGCCATTGAGTAATGGTTCAAAGTGGTCGTGTAATTGGAACTTTTGATATAGACAAAAATGGAAGCAACACATAGACAGAATGAATGAAGATTAGATATCCAAAACAAATACCAAAATACAAACCTAAAGGCACCCGAGATGTGGGCAGACCTAGAAAGAGATGGGCTGAGGTCGGAACGGGTCAACAGACCTAATCCGTGAATGCAGATGATGATGATATCTGAATGTTTGGCTAACGAAATAAACCAATACAGAAAATGTATAAATAAGAAAAGTTCTGAATACCATGTGTTATTCTGTAAATTAATTTTAATCCATTAAATTCTGGTACCATAATCAACTAAAAATTTTAATTCCAGTAAGCCTAGATACAGCAATATGTATAGTTGTTGAGAAGTACCAATGACCGTAAAGCGGCAAACTCATAATTGATTTCTTTTTTACAAAATATCGGTAACCTAAGCAGAAACTCTCACAAATATTATATGGAGGCGTAAGCAAATAAAAATAATGCAAGGAAGGGTAGACAAAGGTACTATTAGGAATTTTAAATAGCCATTTATGATACTGAAATATTTCGGGTGGTTCCAATTGAAAGAAATGGCGTGATTTATTGCATCAATATTTGAAGCAACTGTCTGCCATCTGAGATGGAAAAGGGAGGATCAGCAACTTGAAATATTGACTATTAAATCTTAAACGTCAAGAAAGAAGCAGTGGCGTTGATCGTTTCCTTCTGAATAACTCGTCTTGAAGCTACTTATTCATTAGATCAGCGTTTGGATAAGTGCACTGGTGCCTTCAATTACGTTCGCAGAAAATCCAATTTATGATTGACTGCTTCATCCCTACACCTCCCTCGCTCACTTCTCATTCAGAATCGGAACTACGGGGCAGTATTGTTTTCTCAACTTATATAAAAATGTTTAAATGTTATGAATACTCAAACTATCAAAAGAAGGTGTAAGGTTTATTCATCCCTTAAATATTTATCATAAACTGTAACTAAAGTTTATTTTGATAAGGTATCTGTTCTCTTGTTATACATTTTATATAGTTTGTAAATTTTAGTTAATTTTCAGTTCCTTCTAAAAGGTTGTTAATTAACTAATACTTGTAGTTATTTAGACGACTATTTACAAAAGCAAACATTTAGTAAGGAGGAGTTCAAGTTAGAACACGATCGAAGGGAGTTACTAAATCTATTTTTGTAACAATATTTGTCTACAATAATTTATATACGTACATAGTATTTCAGTATATGTTGTATATTTAATAAGTAAAGTATTCCCACTACAGGCCTCAGGAGGCCCTTGGGGTAGTGGGAGGTTAAGGCTCCCACTTTTTCTGGACAATTGGCACTTGATGTCAGCCGGGTTGTCAGCCCTGCGTGACGACCGCCTTTACGCCCAGAACAAACGTCTGGTATTCATTTTCATTAGAGGCCCCAGGGCCATAGTGCCGCCAGAAGGTTTGGGTCAGTTTAAAAATCCTGACCCCACCGGGACTTGAACCCTCGACCTTTCGGCTTGTAGCGCAGTGCCCCCTGTATATTTAGTATATTTAATGAATTATTTACTGCGGAAAACGATATGTTTAGAGGAAGAGTAATGTGGGCTTTGCAAAAAAAAGAAAAGAATAAATCAAAAAACATTGTTGTAATGTGGGCTTTAGAAAAAAATAAAATAAAAGGCATGATAATTCAACAAACATTGTTGTTATATATATATATATATATGGTATGATAAGAAAAATAAATGCCTGGACACTGAGGTACAGACTCAGAGATCCGGGTTCGAATCCCGTCCAGGCATTTATTTTTCTTATCATACCATATTAAGCTTGCATTGCTCAATGTTAAATATTTATTTATAATATATATATATATATATATATATATATATAATTGTTAAAGTGTATTTTACGTTTTGTTGAAGCTGTATTTTGTGTTTTTATAGCGTGTTTTGTATTTTGTTAGAGTATAAAGTATAGGTTTTGTTGCCTGTAGTAACTATGAACTAAAGCGTCACTGATTGTTATAATCTAATATATACAAAAATGTTGTTTGTTTGTTCGTACTTTATACGCGGCTATACCGTTGATCCGATTGTGATGGGCTTTTTGCAAAATGTTCAGGAGATTCCTGGGATGAACATAGGTTATAAGAGAGTTGTGATACTCAACTCCTACATCCTTAAAATCGCCCTTTGTAGTGGAAAATGTGAAAAAATTAGCTCTTTGGACGCTTAAATGACTTACGCTACCTAAACCATAACAAATACACAAAATTAATGTACACAGAATTGAATAACTCAAAAAGCTGTACAAAAAAGTCCGCGACAGCATATATTTATCTCTTACGGATATCTCACAATAACCATTTTTGTCTTTCATTGATGCCAAGAAGATTGAGACAAGTATGTAGTCTAGATTCCTGTGCATCATAGCAGCACATGGCGGGTATTCCTTTACGGATAACTCACAATAACGAATTTTGTCTTTTAGCTCATTTATGCCAAGAATATTGAGATAAGTAGATTCCCGGGCAACACCGGGTAATCAGCACGGGGAATCTTAAAATAATTACGATATACATTTATAATTATTTTTCATTTTACTTATTCAACTAATCATAAGAAGTACATTAATTTTTGTCTTTCAGCTCATTTATGCCAAGTAGATCGAGAAGAGTAGATTCTCGAACAACGCCGGGTAAACAGCACGGGGTATCTAAAAATAATTACGATATAAATTTTTCCTCATAGTTATTTAACTAAACATAAAACACATTAATTTTCGTATTTCAGCTCATTTATGTCAAGAAGATCGGGATAAGTAGATTCCCGGCAACGCTGGGTAATCAGCACGGGGTATCTAAAAAATATAAATTTATAATTATTTTTCCTTCTACTTATTCAACTAAACATAAAGACACATTAATTTTCATTTATTTAGGCGTAGCAGCGCACGCCGGATATTAAGCCAGTAGTAGATACATTATTTATGTTGGCTAATGAATATGTTCAAGCTCCATTTATGAGCAATTTATACACGACAATATCTTGAAGTTTATGACAAGCTAATACTTTTCTTAGAAGTAGATAGACAATTTAACATCTCGCCTCATTGGCATCGCAATTCAAATTTAGATATAAATAACTGATAATTATGAAGCCTTTTATTTCACACGTGGGATTCTTTTATTTGCCGTGAAACTATGATACGGGACCCTGAAAAAGTCCATAGGTTCCGGCCGAGTTTTAACCCACGAATCTCGGAACCTGAGACGAGCAAAGGTATTCATTAGTTCAACTAACAATAATAGAGTGAACTCCATATATTGTCATTCGATGGAAGTTTGACCTATCTGCGATGCAAGCGTTTGAAGTCACTTCGGGTTTTCAACTAATAGGGACTTTCGTGTTACGTTGATATTATTATTATTATTATTATTATTATTATTATTATTATTATTATTATAAGCCTATTAGGCTACATTAAATTTTTCCTATTATTATTATTATTATTATTATTATTATTATTATTATTTTTATTATTATTATTGTTATGTTATAGTTTTAGGGGAGATTTAGTCTATATCATTGATCTCTTTAAGTAAAAATACTGTACACAGGATGATTACTTTAAATCAATTTAAATGGCAATTATAATTAACTAATTACAAAATAAATAATTTTTTAAAACATGTATCTTAAACCTAAAATTTCTGTGAGGTCAAATGGTAATGCCATTGTGACCATTTTTTTTCAAATATATTAGATATTATTGATAAGACAGTGCTAGTTACATTATTGCCCACCGCTGTGGTCTCGATGTAGCGTGCTGCCTTGTCACGCAGCGGGCCCGGGTTCAGTTCCCGGTCGGGAAAGGCTCCTGGGTGAGGTTTTTTTCGGGGTTTTTCCTCACCTGTAAGACAAATGTCAGGAAGCTTAGGGCCCAACGGTCCCCGAAAATCATCCGGCCATTATCATCCTTCACAGGTGTGGAAAGCAACGGGAAGCTACCACACCTATAATTCCCTAGAAAAGTTTGAAAAGCATAGCATGCAAATGCTATGATTGCAGGGA
>JASPKZ010005434.1:0-44367 GCA_030220185.1 Diploptera punctata
TTTAGATCTGTCCTGGGGAGCATTTTAAACATCAGTTTATTATGGGGCAGCATTAACGCCTGCCTTCCAGGTGCCCCCCCCACCTCAAAATTGGGTTACAATATGCCGAAGCTAGGAGAGAATAACACGAAGTGTAGTATGATAACCTGGTGACATTTGTTGTTGTTTTCAAATGCTGGGCCTTGGCAACAAAGCCCATTAGCTCATAGTTAAAATATGGGAAATAAGCATTATGGGTTTTCTCACTTCATAAAAGTAATGGTCATAATGTCGGTTTTTGAAAATGAGAGAGATTTTTGCTCTTGAAAGTAGTTCCATGTTTAAGGAAAACTTAAATACGAGGTAAGATGTAAAAATGACATCATACTTTACGAAGCCATTAGCGTCTGTTTCTCCAATATTCTCTATGGTGGATCCAACAGGTAATACTTCAAGGTTGGAGCTGTTCTTGTTCATTTCTTCATCTTTGTTGATAGAGGACATTGGATTATGTAAATTCCTATTTTATATAAATATGGGCCAAATATCATGTTCTGTAAAGCAGTTCTACAATTTGCTACTGCAGTTTTATGTGGAATATTCTGGAAATAATATCTGGCTTCTTTACTAAATATTCCATTTTTTGTCTTTGGCTTTATTACTTATGTCTTGGTTTTTGTTTGCTTTTTTTCTGTTTGTTTTTAATTAGTCTTTTGTGGATGTGAAAGGTAAGCTTTTAGTAGTATTCTGATATTAAATTGGAGATATTGGTGATATTGGAATATATAAAAGAAAATATTTCTCTGGATTTTAAAGTGTATTATATTAGGTTGATATGAATGCTCTTTGTAGTGTCCCATTTGTTACATGTTAGCTATTGAAAAAAGACATAAATTTAAGCTTAAATTAATGAGTCATTCATTTTTAACCTCATAATGTTAGTTTGCCCATATTTAAATATGAATAAATTTAAGGTATTTCAATTTTCGGCTAATCTGTTGGCACTACAACAGTTCACTTTAGATTTTTTACCTCATCTTTTGTTAAAACTGGAATTGCAAACCCACCCCCATCTCGAACTCTATCACTAGCCTTCTTGTCAGGAACATTGTTGCTTGATGTAATAAGTGGTCATGATTTGCAATTTTTTTCTGTTTTGTGATGGTTAATGTGTAATATAATTAAGACATAGGTTCAATTCATGGACATGTGTGTTGTATGGGCTTACAGAGACTCTTGGAAGTCCCAACTTCTTTGACAAAAGCATTTAACCTGAAAATATATAACTACTATTATTTTGTACCAGTTTGTATATTATATGGATGCAAAACATTGTCTCTTACTTTAAGGGAGGGAGAGAGAGATTTACGAATATTTGAGAATACAGTTCTTACTCGAAAAATTTTTGAACACAAAGAGAGGAATGAACAGATACCGGTGGATGTGAGTGGCGTACTATTATAACAGTGAACAACTTGTGTTTTATTAGGAAGCCAGATATAATAAGAACAATTAGTCTCAATAGACTGTGATGGGCAGGCAATGTGGCATGAATGAGGAATGAAACGACATTTTTGCAAGGAAGCTTCTTGTAGAAAAACCACAGGTATAACATCCAGTTGGTTAGACCAAGAATGAGGTGGGAGGAATAACATTACTATGATTTGAGGGAAGCAGATTTACAGTGAATGACTGGGAAACCATTAGTTTCAGAGTTAGGGATGTATGGAGTTGCCTATGTTTGCATGGCCATGAATCCTACGGGTTTGATAGGTGCCGAGTTGAGTTTGTTAATGAGTAATATCATTTAATTTGAAGAGAAAAAATTTTGCTAGACCGGGACTCGAACCGGGACCCTTGGCTTTCCGGGCCAAGTTTTTGCTTCTACCAACTTGAGCTACCGAGGCGAGTTTACGATTTCGACGCAATTTTTTCTTATGTACGTTGATATTCCCTCGCGCCAAATGCTTGAAAACCATAGCTTCTATCTTTTGCAAATGGCGGCTTTCTTAGTTACGCTCGAGTTGGTAGAGCGACTTTGGCCCGGGAAAGCGAGGGTTTCCCGGGTTCGAGTCCCGGTCTAGGCAAAATAATTTTGTCTTTCAAATATAATTTATTCTTGCTATGAGAAGTGTTAAATTAATAATAAAATCGGTTCAATATAATTTAATCTCACTTATCACAAATTTCTTTACTTAAATATATACCTGCTAATTTTATTGAAATAGAAAGATCTTTTCTGTATAAAAAACTGTTCTGGGACGTAAATGCCATAGTTTGAGTGAAGAAAATTTAGTGTTGGGCATTGGATGAAGTGGGAGAATTAATATTAACCCATGATTTGAGGGAAGTGAATGGGAGGGTTAGGGTTATTGGATGTATGGAGAGCTTATGTTCATGGGGGCACGATCCTCAGAGTTCATTAGTTTAATTTAGTGTTTGGCATTCGCCATAGAAGAAAGTAAGTTAACAATATTAAAGTAGTACACAATTTTTTCGATACTTTTAAAATTCATGACGAAACAGACGGTTGAGGTTATTATGTATATATTTTAATATAAGAAATTAGTTAAGCTGAGATCTCAGTCTTCCTTCAACTTTTTGGGTTAGTGTTGTAGAGTACTTTCGAAGCATTGCTTCATCTTTCAGCTTGTAACTCAGTAGATGGTTGTTGTGAGGATTTTGTAGAGCCAGGTGAAAGCAGTATTCTCAAAATACTCATTACCCCAAATCTAAAGTTGAAGAAATAGTGAGATCTCGGGTATTTATTTTTATATTATAAATATTACGCAATTTTTATAAGAGTTATTTCAGTATTTTTCCTTTATTGTACATTATTGATCATAAGAATAAGTATATGAATGCATGCATATTTTAAGGTTTGAAGGGGCATGGAAATCCAGTCTTTACTTATCAGTTATCATAAGTATTACCCCGTTCAAAGTATCTTCTGCAGGCAGAAGAATCAGGAAGCTCTGTTTGTTGGTACACGTGACGTCATATAAGGCAGTGTAGACTGTCAGGCGTCCCACGTCCCATTCCCCTTTGCACTCGTAGATAGCAGTGTCACGTGGTCTATTCCTGCATAAACACGACTGCAGTGCCCTCCGTCAAACAACTGCTGCTTACTCCTTAAAACGGGTAATAATGCCATGCCATGAGTAATTTTCAATTTATCTAGAGGATTTGGAAATCAAGAGTGGCATTTGTTGGACTATTTAACGAGTGAAAATGTAAGCTGCTTACTCAAAAGTCATTATTTAAATATAAGTTGCTGGTATTTTAAAAACTTTATTTATTTGTTGTAAAAGGTAATGTTTGAAAACAAAATCAGAAATGTGAGGTTATGAATATTCACTGCAACTTTCTCATATTATTTATTGCCAAATAGGATCACAATATTGTAAGAAGGCACTCTAGTGGAGAAATAATGAAACATATCAAGCTGTATATTATATAAACATTATAGTTTATTAATATTTTTTTTAGTAAACTCAGTAAAATCAAGGAATCTGTTCATTATTTTGGTATATCCAATTATTTGTTGGAGAATAAAATAATGCTCTGAGCTATTTGGAATATTAAAAAGGAGGAGTTTTCTTGTTATGCCTTCACTAGAGCCTAACTGCCATAATAATAAAATACTATAAAATACCGATAAAGGATATACATATAGACTTAGTTTTATATCAGAAAATAGAAAATAAATAACCACATTGAAATACAATTTAATCTTTTCTCAAAGGACCTTTTAAATATAAAAAAGCGAGTAAAAATCTATAATATTTTATATCCTGGATCAAAACCATGTCACAAGATTCCAGGATTATTTAGTCAGAAAGATCAGAGATGACCACATTAGATAAGGGTGAATGTGAATTGCAAGAAGTGAAAGTGGAACAAAGTTTTCCATTTTGACATAGATGAAAGTTTTGAACTAGATCATGGGAAAGTGTAAATGAAAACCGATGAAAAAAACCCCACATGTATTGAAGGGAAAAAGCTAACTTTCCACCCAAATTTCCCCCGATTAGAAACTTAGAATTTATCATATAAATATTCGCGATTTTTCTAACGAATTGAGAACGGTGGAGGGGGACCGAAGGGTTCGGTTCCCCCTGCGGACGGGAGCGGCTCTACATGGGTAATATGAATATATTTATCTTTTATTATCATTCTTTTAACTGGTCATTTTTCATACATAGATTTAATTAAAGGACCAAATGGTCCAAAGTACTTAGAATAATGAACAAAGTTGATTCTTTTAAATGATTGTTTTCTCTCTCTGAATTTTATCAGTTTTAGTATTTTGACGCTTGACAATATGGCGATTTTAGCTGATTTTAATAAGTTGTTTTATAAGTTGTCGATCTAATATTTCTTTATGTTTTGATTTTTCAAATAAATGTCATTTTATTGTTTACTGTGTTTGTAACATGTTTAAATGTGGAATTCATCCTCCAAAACCAAGGCCAACCGCTCGGGCCAAAGACCACTTAAACTATAGAGATCTTGTACGCTACATTACGGCGGGGCTTAACTGTCCCCGCATTACATTTCTTTATAAAAAAAACAGGTGCTGATAAAGATAAATCAATAAAGAGCAAGGTGAAATGTGACTGTCATTGGTTGTAAAACAAAATTCATTAAAACGTGATTGGCCATTGACTACCATTTGGGACATGAGTTAAATAGTTGCTGATAACACAGAGTAAATGATTTAGCTTAATAAATTGGTCCTGCTGGACTATTGGTTACAACGTTCATCTCTAATTTCATGGTTCATGAATTAAAACCAGTTGGAGTTGAATGATTTTTAAGGATGTAAAAATCCTAAACTGTTGAAGAGCATATTCAAATAAAATAACAATCAAATAATTATATTCTTTTATTGCTTTATTCTCAAAGGTAGATCTTTTGCTATAAACTCAACATAATTCTTATCATATTTGCAATTTTGGTGTCTCATGACCTAAAATTAGACTGACACAGAACACAAGTAATGAAACAGTTTGCCCTGACACTACAGCACTAACCCTGGCTGGTATTAAAATGGCAACATCCCCCATTTCCTATTTGCCATGGTAATGCTGAAAACCCATGGCTATACCAAGCAATTACCTCTGAGAAAGATAGCAAATGTTATACTTTGTTTCTTTGGAACAAACCACAAATAGCTTTTCAATAATATAGTATAATTCATTTTAAGCTTTAAGATTATAGTCGTGTTAAAAGACCATTTTTAATTTTAGGAAAGTCCCAAAGGATGAAACACCATCCATTACTTTGTGCATGCGACACTGGCAAAACATGGTAGGGTCCTCTGTTACCAATGGTAACAGTTTGAAAATATAAAAATAAACATTTTTATTAATATTAATATTTTTTTCATTACTATACTTTTTTTTAACATGCTCAATTTGAGTAACATTGCCACCATCATATCTGTTACGAAGAGCTGTTTCCAATCTCTGGTGTTACCATTAGCTGGAATGGAAATGAGAGTTTTAACTATTAATGGGTTGGTCATTTTGACTCACCTCATATTTCTCGATTTTTATGCAGACCAGGTTTTGTTGCTTTTGTGCGACATTGTCAATGCATTCCAACTGTTGTTTTGCAGTTGTCCATCCTGTAAGTTGATTTCTGCTCCCTCTGCTGGCTGATCGATGAACTTCCAAATTCCAAATCAATTTTTTTTTCTTTTTCTCCAGGAATTTCAAAATTCATGGTTTTCTTTTTATTCTTGCAGTTGTAAATCTTCTCCCAAATTGTGAGTTCTGTAGATTTTTCTAACTGTTTTAGTAATTTGGCCTTAATTTCAATTCTGTGTTTTTGTGACCATACATGTGCAGCTATTGCAGATTTTTTTTATATCTCCATTTTTAACATTTCTAAGGTGTTCTTTCAATCTTGTATTTAAGTTCCTTTTTGTTTTCCCATGTATATTTTTTCACAATCTTTACAATCATTTTGATAAATTTGTACTCAATGACTGGTTCTAAACATAATTCCTTCAAAATATTGTCACTGCATTTGTGATCCCATTTGGTAGGCCTATATCCTGCTGTATACCTCATGAATCTCATTTCGCTAGAAGTTATCCTGCTCTCTTCTCCTTTCCTCAAAGCCCATTCTCACTGTCGTAGCAAAGTGCAGTTCTTGCTAAGGTTTTATATAATCGTACTCTGGTATCTCTCTGGACTAGCAAAGGTTTCATTACTGAATTTATTATTCCTATGGTTTTATTGAAATTAATAATTTTATTTGCTATGTCTACTTCATCCAAATATGTTAATGCGTTTCCAAGGTAGGTGAATGAATTTACTCTTTCCAGTATTTTTGAATCTATACAAATTTTGCTACGTACAGGGTATCTTCTATGTTGTATGGCTTCCATCTTTCTAGACAATCAGTACATGTTATCAGCTGGGTTATCAGTCCTATGTCATGGCCATCTTTACTCCTAGATTAAGCATCTGATACCCATTTCCTTTAGAATCTGAATTGATCCCAAGGGCTATGGTGCTGCCAGAATATTTTGGCCAGGTAAGAAATTCTGACCCACTGGGAATTGACCACCTTGTAGCGTATTGCCTACACCAACTACACTATGACATGCCCCCATTTAATAGGAGACATCTATTTTATTTTGAAATAATTAAGTTACCGGTACTCCAAATTTTTAAAATTCTCAAAATGATTTAAATAATATAAACACACAAAAAGAAAAATATTAATACAATTCTACAATTAATGCACATGACAACAGTAATTACTAGCAAGGGAACTGTCAACCATTGCATTTTGAAATGCCTTGAAATTTCTCCCAGATAAGCATTGTGATATACCAAGGTAATGTCCAAAAAAATAAATTATATGCTGCTTCTAACAGCAAGGCACAGAAATTGAAGTCAGATCCAGTAATGGCAATCCACCATGCAAAGCAGATGGACGTCCCTGTTGAATAGAATGGAGTGGAATAAGGCAAGATGCAATGTGGACGGTAGATTGTGAGGGATATCCAATCCACCAAGGCAGGATTCTATTACTTACCTGTAGTTTTAATGAGAGATTTGGCACTTAGTGCCTTACAGTAAAAAAATCATAATTTTTTACACTGCCTTGGTACGTCACAAAGCTTCTCTGGGAAAATTTTTCAAGGTAGCTTTCGGTATGCAGTGGTTGACAGTTCCCTTGAAAGATAAATTATTTTAAAAAGTTTAATAATTTTGTAAAATTACAATATGAACAATAAATGTATTGTTATATGCATTAATTGTAAAATTGTATTGATATCTTTATTTTTGTGTTTATATTATTTGAAGAATTTTTTTTCATTGTTACCAATTTGGTTTTGAAAAAAAGAAAAATTGCTACTCCTAGAGCTTTAATATATAAATGTGTATTTGTCATGAACATTTTCTGTGTATAGTAAGTAAGATCAAGAATAGTTGAGTCTCATATATCAGGGAATTAGGATAAAGAAGAAAGGTTTTCAGGCTAAAACAAACATAATTCGGAATGAAAATGGGGATATAATTGAAAATTCCTAGAGTAGGATTAAATATATGGAAAAGTTACATTATCAGCTATTAAATGTACATACAGAACAGGATATTGAAGAGGATAATTTGCAGACAGCAGAAATGCTAGTCGCAGAACCAAATGCATTAGAGGTTGAAATGATGATATAAAAACTGAAGATGTATAAAGCATCAGGTTCAGATGAGATCCCAGCAGAACTGATAAAATCAGGGGGAGATAAATCGATGGATAAGATACGGTTGCTTAGTATGATTTGAGGGGGGAAAAAAACTCTTCTAAATTAATCGAAAGAATCTATTATCATACCAATTTATAAAAAAGGAGATACAACTGATTGCAACAACTACAGGGGCATCTCATTTCTTTCAACTTCATACAAAATTCTAAAATGTTAGTAAGCTGACTTACTCCTTATATTGATGACATTCTAGGAGATCATCAACGTAGATTTAGAAGAAAGAGGTCTACAACAGATCAGATTTTTATTGTATAAGACTGATTTTAGAAGAAATGGGAATGTAATGTTACTGTACATCAACTATATGTAGACTTCAAAAAGGCATAGGATTCAGTTAAGAGGGAGAAGTTATATAGTATCCTGCTGGAGTTCGGAATTCCTAAAAACTTAACATACAAAAGTGTCTAAATGACACAAAGAGTAGGGTACATGTAGGCAAACAGTTTTTGGCGGATACTTTTGAAATCCACAATGGGTTGAAGCAAGGAGATGCACTATATCCTCTACTATTTAATTTTATACTAGAGCATGCCATCAAATCTTTTAGAGGATGAAGAAGGCCTACAACTCAATGGTCTTAATAAGCTGTTAGTTTATGCTGATGATGTAATACTATTGGGCGATAGCAAAGAGATACTAAAGGCCAAAATGCACACACTATTGAGGAACACTAAGAAATTGGCACTGGAAGTAAATATTAATAAAACTAAATATATGGTTAAACTAGAAATACATTATATAATGGAAATGGACAGCTAATGACAAATGAGGGAGATTTTGTTGAAGGGGCTGAATTCAAATACCTAGGAACAATAATCACAAATAGGAACGAGATGCACAAAGACATTAAACATAGGCTCAATTCTGGAAATGCGTGCTATTATACATTACAGAAACTCTTGATGTCCCAACTCCTTTCAAATAACATTAAACTGAAAATATATAAATCTATTATTGTACCAGTTATATGGATGTGAAACATGAACTCTTACTTTAAGGGAGGAAAGGGTATTACAAGTTTTTGAGAATACAGTTCTTAGAAAAATGTTTGGACCAAAGAGAGATGAACGGACAGGTGAATGGAGAAGCCTACTTAAAAATGAACTACATGGTCTTTATAGGAAGCCAGATATAATAACTGTTAAGACGCGTAGACTGCGATAGGCAGGACATGTGGCACAAATGGGGAATGAAAGACGTCCAATGGAAGCTTCTTGTAGGAACGCCAGAGGGAAAACGCCCAGGTGGTAGACCAAGAATGAAGTGGAAGAATAACATGAATTATGATTTGAGGAAAGTAGATTATGCAGGGAATGATGGAAAACATTAGCTCAGGATAGGGATGTATGGAGAGCTTTTATCCGCGCGACCATAAACCTACAGGTTCGATAGTGCCAGTGAGCTATTCTGATACGAAAAAGAGTAAGTAATCCGCGGACCGTTGTTTAGGAACCACTGACTTGCAGCATTTGAAGCTCAAGGTTACACTTGATGTCAGCAGCTTTTTTTTTTATTTCACAGAAGTACTTTTGTAATATTCTCATGTTATATGTGTTTTCGAATTAATTACTGAAATTACGTGCTTTAAAAACCTACTATTACTATTTTAATTACGTTTACGTAGTCCAGTGTGGATCACTTGTAATGGATGTGGGTCATTCCATCTCAAGTGGACTAGTTTTTAATGTCATCCACGCTGACCATCGCCAATTTTCCTGAAACTAGGCCTGGCTTCAGGTCCAGCATAAAAATTAACTTTTGCAAAATTTCAAATCATAATGTCGAGTGTTTGAGAAACTATGGCCTTTCATATAGAGGCCTGTTTGTTGAATCCATCAAGAAACCGAACAACATTCAATTTTTAACTCTTTGTTACTACAAGGCAAATGCGAGTAGGGACCTCTTATTTCTATGTCTTGCGCAACTTTTTATCCTAAATCCAAAAACCGGAAGTCCATTTTAGGAGTCACCAGCGTGGATCAAAGTGCCTAACAAAATCTGTCATATCAAATGTTAGTCCTTTTTAGGGCCAAATATCTCAAGAACAAAAAACAAAACGGAGACTAATATTTGGTAAATTTGTTAATGGTGGTTGAGACAGTGTACTGTCCAAATATCTTTATTCATAGCCACTTATCTAGGATTATACTAGATCATAAATATGATGCCAAATATGTAATTGTTAAAAGTGAGCTACATTCAAGCTCAAAAAAGTGAAATACGTCATCTCAAATGACGTTTTCTTTAACACCATTAGGAGGAGCACATCTTTATCTACTAGAGTCAACTTATTTCATTTTTGAGCCCATTCAATTATGGGATGAAAAGTAAGGTGCCAAATATGCAATTGTTAAAAGTGAGGTATGTTCAAGCTCAAATAACGTGAAATACGTCATCTCAAATTTTCTTTTCTTTAGTACCATTCGAAAGAGCAATATCGTCATCTACTAGAATCAACTTATTTCATTTTTGAGCTTATTCAATTATGGGATAAAAAGTAAGATGCCAAATAAGCGATTGTTAAAAGTGAGCTATGTTCAAGGTCAAATAACATGAATTACGTCATATCAAACATTGTTTTGTTTAGTATCATTAGAAAGAGCACATCTTGTCTATTAGAATCAACTTATTTTATTTTTGAGTCGATTCAATTATGGGATGAAAAGTAAGCTTGAACTTAATGAGAAATTGCTTATTGTCCACCACACTGTCAAATAATGCGACTTACTCAAGTGGGGCTTTTATTTTACATCGCTACCACTCACAGTGGCAATGACGGAATATTACGTTGGGAGTTCCTCGCAAGTCCAGACCAAAACTATGTAGCTTGTGGAGGGGTAGAATGGCTTTATTTGTTTTCCAGACTGTTGTAAGGTATTATGAAAACATCTCTTTTCAGTTTTCAATAGTTTAACGTTATGTGTTGTCGGAGTCCGACTAGTTAAAATTTCATATTATATAGGAAAAACAGCGTGTTCTATGAGAATCTGTCGATTTCGATTTAATTGAAAACATTTCTGATTATGAAATTAATGACAGTTATGCAAGTTCTTTTTTTTCACGGGGAATGAAAGGCGTGCATGGAACCTTATTGTCAAAAAATCAGGGGGAAAACGCCCAGACCAAGAATGAGGTGGGAGAATAACATTAACCATGATTTGAAGGAAGTAGATTATACAGGGAATGATTGGAAAACATTAGCTCAGGATAGGATGTGTGGAGAGCTTAGGAACCTACGATTTCGATAGTGCCAGTGAGTTAGTTAGTTAGTTGGATGCAAGTTTTTCAGTGATGTTTCAATAGAAGGATCAATTGACGACGCAAGTAATAATATTAGTAAAGTCTGAGGAAATTGTAGAGATGGAAGGGAGATCAGATAGCGATGTTAATAGCATAGTTTTATTCTTTATGCTCGAAGTGATAAGACAACACTCGAACCACCACTAGAACCCCGCAACCACATATTATTTTAAATCTGTGGATTGTCAACCAAATTATGTCTTCCTAACATGGGATGAGGTGAAGGGCGATACCGAAATGAATGAGAAACGAAATGACATGATTAGAAGAGAAGAGAGAGTGGAGAGTGTTTGTGGGATGACATTCGGGAAACGGGAGAACTGAGATTCGAGAAAAACCTGAAAAATCGAGATACTCTACTCCCAGTGAAAGAAAATTTCCGCGTGGGGATGACGGTCTAGTGCGGAACGGGAGGTTCTGATTTACAGGCAGTTGGATTCCTGGAATATCATTGGCTAGTGATGACATGTCAATTATTGTACCGTTGTACTACACATAACAAATTACATTATTTAGTGCAGGTTCCTGCTGTTGAGAAAGTTTTTTTTTGTGTGGTAATTTGAGTACTATATTCATGACTTTACACTAGTTTTAAATTTTATATTGGTTTTATATGTTATAGTTTTCAATTATGCTCGCAGCGCATTATCTAATTATGTTTTTGAAGTGTACAATACAACATAGACTCGCGTGGCTTTCGTCTTTGCCGCATACCTTCTCGTGACTTTCTTTCTCTGGTAGTATAGTAGCTCACCACCAACACTGTTCCGCCAGGATTCGGGCAAATATAATATAAAGTCTTATATTTTTTCATCACAAATCTACATGAAGAATGTCTCGGGCGGTTTAAGTCATAATGTCTTGCGCAAAGCTACGGGACTTGAGTTGGTTCGAATTTCCATCGGGAAAGAATTTTTCCATGGAATTTTACCAGTATGGGACCGATGCCCACCCAGCATCGTGAGGAATTTGGGTAATTACAATGAGTAGCGACTTCAGGCTGAGAAAATCAGTTACGACTGGGGGACCCGACATTCTGACCAAATATCCACCTCTTTAACACATATGGGTGTAAGACCAGCAGCCAGCTGGTAGGCCAAGGGCCTTCTAGATCTGTCGCGCCGTAAATTTTGTTTATATTGTCACTAATACCTCAACAAAATGCAATCATTTGTTTTATTAAAGTAAAGTGAAGTAATCCCACTACAGGCCTCGGGAGGCTCTTGGGGTAGTAGGAGGTTAAAGCTCCCACTTTTTCTAGACAATCGGCACTTGATGTCAGTCGGGTTGTCAGCCCTTCGTGACGGCCGCCTTTACTCCCAGAACAAGTGTCTGGTACTCGTTTCAGTTAGAGGCTGAGTCGACCCCAGGGTCATAGTGCCGCCAGAAGGTTTTGGTCAGTTTACAAATCCTGACCCCACCGGGACTTGAACCCTCGACCTTGCGACTTGTAGCGCAGTGCCTTAACTACTACGCTATGGCGTGCCCCTGTATTATTAGTAGTGAATATCTATTTTTTATTAAGGATTTTCTCTACATTAGTTGTTATCCTTCAGCCCAAATGTACTTTGCTCCGCCACAGATTTCTATCCTCAGCATCTTCTTTTTTGAGGTCTCTGCCAATCATGTTTCTTCTCGCTTAATCCATCCACTGTTCCCTGAATTTCCCCTCCTCCTCCTGCCTTCAGCATCCCAATCCAGCATCATTCTTGGGATTCTATTATTCTTCATCCTTTTCAGATGTCCATACGATTTCATTCTTCGTTCTTCTGTTACGTCTATAATATTATGTTAAAATTCATAATTCCTCTAATTTTCTGGTTCCGAATTTTCTCCTTTCTTGATTTTTTTGAAGTCCTTCGCCAAAAATCCATCTCTGTTGTCAATTTTTTGCTTGCTGTCTATTTAAAGTCCAGGTCTCTGCATCAGACAACATAACACTTTGTATTAATGCTTTAAATATCAATGACTTGGTTTTATTTATAATATTTTTATTCCATGTAGCTGAATTTGACATCCCAATTACTTTTCTTCCTTCACTAATTCTTTTCTCAATTCCACTATAACTTTTCCCATCTGATTCTAAAATTGATTCTAAATATTATAATTTTTCAACTTGTTAATTTTCACATTTTCACATTGTAATTTCTCTGTATTCCCTAGTTCTGTCGTGAGATATTAGGTTTTCTTAATATCTATATTTAATCCCCTTTTCTTGCATTCCTCAATTAATTTTCTTGACATGTATGATGTCCTGCGTAATCACCACTTGGTCGTCTGCAAATAATAGATGGCGTAACACACACAGTTGATTAACTGGAATTCCCATTGGTTTACATTTTTTCTAGTCCAGTTTCCTACATAAACTTCTACAAATATTTAAAATGATAATGGTGACACACAGCAGCCTTGTAGTAATCCTTTGGTATTATAAATATCTCTAGATAGTATGCTTCTCATTTTAATTTGGCATCTGTTAATATTTATAGATGCTTTAATATCAAGATCATATCGCCTCTCAGAATTATGAGTTCTAAAAGGTAAATTGATTCCACTACAGGCCTTGGGAGGCCCTTTGGGTAGCAGGAAATTAAGGCTCCACTTTTATAGATAATCGGCATTTGATGCCTGCAGAGTTGTCTGCCCGACGGCCAGAATAAGTATCTGGTACTCATTTCCGTTAGAGAGTGAATCAACTCCAGGATCATTGTATCCTGCGATGGGCAAGAGATATGGCTTTAAAGGGAAATGGAAGAGGGGCATAGATTCATAGATTCGAAGTGAAAGTGTCAATAGATGGGTCAATAATGAGATGCGAGAATAATAATCTAAGTAGGTTCTCCTTTTGCATCATTAGAAAGCTAACCCCCACAAAAAATGTATTCTGTTTCCTGGGATTCGAGTGGTCTTTCTTCACATTCAAATGGTTAAGTAAATGAAGTGGAATATTTTCTAGTACATTTAAATAAAATTTCAGCACAAGATATTTCAATATTTTCAAGAGTTTTAAATTTAAACGGCGTTTTAATTATCGTGTAAACATTAAACACGTATACGATCTTGTTAATGTATATTTAAAAAAGGGACAAAAGAGTTTGCATGATTTAGAAATATGTCTCCAAAGTGGAATACTCCCTTTGTTTGCTACCACTAAAGTGGAATACATGGTATTCCAGTTTAGGAGCACATCGCCAAATTTAAATTATCATCGCTGTGGCATGACACATGTTATACCATGAAATGTAACATCGACATAAGAAAGCTACATCTAAAGGGCTAACAAATCATATTAAACTGAAGTATTAATAATAAAACGTAAAAGCACGAGGAGAGTTTCAAAACTTGCGTGCAAAAAACTCGGGATTCCGAGGAATAAAACAATAGCTGTAAAATACATTTATACTTCTTACAACACTTACTCAATTACAGGCGAGAAGCCTCTGTCTCTCTCCTCCATTTGCAACAATCAACTCAAAAATGCCAACCTTATTCAAGAACATATCGAGGTATTTCAGTTTAGGAACATATTTCGCTTTTGGCGCACTTCCTCTATTAATATGATTTGAGAGAGTGAATTATACAAGGAATAATTGGAATTCCTCAGCTCAGAATAGGGATATTTGGAGAGCATATGTCCGCGCGGTCATGCATTTTCGGATTCGATAGTGCCAATGAGTTAAACATCTTCCTTTTTTTCCTTCGCTGTTGTTTCCTGTAATACATTCTAGTTTTTGTCCTAATATTTATCAGTTTAAAGGCGAAAATAACAGATTTCCCAGTTTCATATGATCAATGATATTGATTTGTTATTAATTACCTTTCCAATGTCAAATATTTAGCTTATTAAGTTTACTTTTTTTTTCCTACAGAAAATAATGTTTTAAGGCAATCGAGATTACTGTATTACTAGATTTAATTTGTAATCTACTCAATACCATAGATTTTTATTGTAATGTTACACAATAAGTATGAACCTACGTCATCTTCAAGAATACTGGAAGATAGATAAATTACATTTCTGCGCGATTGTGCGTTTTGTGATGCTTACATCAATGCAACCGTGATTCAAAGTTCAACTTCCTATATTTCGGGGTTGCCAACCTAAATAACTATATTGTAATATTGTATATTACAAACCTCGTGTGGGAAGTAAAACCACTGCCCTTTATGTATACTATGTACAATGTATATACAAAGATATATCCAAAAAGGTAGTGTTAATATACATTATACGAAACAAATCACTGCATTTTAAATTAAATCAACTTAATTTGAAACAATATAAATCAAATACGTACTTTATACCATTATATGACTGATTGGTGTCATGCCCTGCTGTAGTCTCAACTAATAAACATTGTCCACACTGTTAACGTTAGTCAGTTGTTTATAATGAGCGCAAATATTTGTAACAAATACGTTATTATTTTACTATTATTTATTATTTTGAAAACATCATCGAGCAAAAAATAATGTACAACGCACGTTTGTGAAGTGACGATGCATCCATGAGAATTTTTTTTCATCGAGGGGGACTCGAACCAGTGCAAATCCGGTAGCTCTACACTAAGGCATGATACCATATATTGCTCTTATACAGCGCGGGACGTAATTTAAATAGTTGTCCTGAAATTATCATAAGTAATGCCACGAGTGATTTTCAATTTATCTAGAGAATTTCGAAATCAAGTGTGGCATTTGTTAGGACTATTTAACGAATAAAATTATGCTGTTTACTCAAAAATCATATTTAAATGTAGTTACTTTAAATATTTATATATTTATGTAAACGGCGATGTTCGAAAACAAATGAGCAATGTTTGGTTATGTTTTTGTTCAGCCACTGCAAGTAGATCATATTATTTATTGCCAAATAGGATCGCAATATTGTAAGAATGCACCCTAGTGGGGGAAAAATGAAACACATGAAACTGTATACCGTATTATAATTACAACCAACATTATAGGTTATTAATTAATTTTTAAGAAACATCTCAGTAAAATCATTATTTAAAAACACAATTTTTTTTTGTTCAATGTCATCTGTTTGTCATTCGACATTTCAGTTATTCTCTCCTGGCATTGGCATATTGTAACCCATGTCTGAGGTTGGGGCGCCTGAAAGGCGGGGTTACGCTGCCCCAATGATATGATGGATGATGACGATGGGTAATGATGTGCCAGGAGAGGCCTTAAACCTAAACTTAATCTAATGAGGTGAATATGATATTGAAGATAATGATGGCCAAATGATAATCGGGGACCGTTTGGCCTTAAAGTATCTTGACATTTCTTTCGCCCAGGAACTTGTCCCGAGCGGGAATCGAACCCGGGCTCGCTGCGTGACTAGGCAGCACGCTACCTTGAGACCACAGCGGTGGACAAAACACAAATATTGAACACAATTATCAAATGTTTGAACTTCCTGAGAAGAACAAAAGGCCACAAGATTGGATCGGATAAGGAATGAAGATATAAGAACAGAGTTAAATATATATCCATTGGATGAAAAAATCTGAGAATATAGATAGAAATGGTTTACACATGTGGAAAGAATGAATGTATCAAGATTACCAAGAGCAGCATTTAACTACAAGCCAAGAGGTTTCAAGGAATGTAGGAAGGCCAGTGAAAAGATGGACAGAACAACTGTGAGGCGGAACAGGCAATTTGCCTAGCCCGTGAAGTGAAGAAGAAGAAGAAGAAGATTATCAATTGTAGTTTGGAGGAATTTGTTCATTATTTGCTGTATTCAACGTATTTGTTGGCGAGTCAGTCACTGCAAAATAATGCTCTGACCTGTTCAGACTTTTAAAAAGAAGGGGCTTTCTTTATTTTGGAAAACAGAATTCTATAAATATCGAGGTGGAACACGACTGTCATTGGTTTGAAAACAAAATTCATTGAAACGTGATTGGTCAGTGACTCCCATTAAATAGTCAGTTTATTAAATATAGAAGATTGATGAGCGCTTCATACAGTTCTAATGGGTGACAGTAAAAATTCTTTCAAACTTTAAATTGGAAACTCTTGGGGAAGAGACCATTAGTCGTTGATAGGAGGATAATATTAAGAAGGATGTTAGGGAAGTGGATATCGCTGACGTGACTTGACTTAGCTAATGATTGGGACCAACGAAGATCCGTAGTTAATGCTGGATTGAACTTACTGTTTCCATAAATCATAAAGTTAGTTACAGATGTATAGATGGAAATAGTGCTTGGTGGAGTAATATTGCGTATGAGATTTTTGTTTAAAGGAGTGTCGAGCATTGAACTTTATTGCTGTTTGATTTAGATAAAATTGAGATTTGAAGTAGGAAGAGCCAAAAAGTGTGCAGAAAATGTTGCTGCAATACATAGTGAAATATTTAAAAGCTCATTGAACATACTTTTTCGAACACTGCCAAATAAATGTACATTTTATGTCATTAGGCTTTTGATTTCCATCAATATTTGTTTTTAGTATATTTAAATTTTCGGAAATTTCTTTCACACTACTCGTAAGACTAATAACGTTAATTTTGTAAGTTGCAATTTCATGTTTTCCTTATTTTCCTACGTCTTTTCTACTGAAATTCTGAAAAAAAATCGTGTTTAGAGGTGCGGTAGTATACTTCACAAAATGAAATAAAGGTCCTATAAGCATTCTTCTTATTACTTCTCATTAACTAGCTAACTCACTGACACTATCTGACCCATGTTAAAAACAAATCAGAAATGTGTGGTTATGTTTCATTTGTTTATTCACTGCAACTTGCTATTATTTATTGCCAAATAGGATCGTAATATTGTAAGAATGCACCCTAGTGGGGAAAAAAAAGAAACACATCAAAATGTAGTAGTAGTAGTAGGACTTTATTAGACAAAAAGTAAGATATTTACAATATTATTTAGAAATATGGGTCGCACGGGCAGTAAGCCGTACGTGCTATTGACAGTCCGTTACAATAAAGTAATAATTGGTACTAGTGTAAAGAAAAATAAACAACAAAAAAAAAGCAATAACATTACAATTATGTAAAGAAAATACAATAATATTACAATTAAATAATAACACAATAGCATTATACACTAGTTAATTTATATATAATCATTAGGAATTAATGGTATTGCATTTTGATAACATATATTTATTCATGAATGAGTGTTGTTCTTATTTTCCGCGTTTTGTCCAGAAATTTACCCAAGTTAATAATCCAATTTTCTGGATTTACCAATAACTCGTAGCATGCCAATCTTTCCCGATTTGAATTTAGAAATCTTTCCGGTAATAACTGATCTATACCAAAAATGTATATTATAACCAACATTATAGGATATTATTTTTTTTAGTAAACAACTCAGTAAATCATTATTTAAAAACACAATCATTGAACACACAATTATAAAATGTGTAGTTCGAAGGAATCTGTTCATTATTTGCTATATTCAGTGTATTTATTGGAGAGTCAGTCACTGCAAAATAATGCTCTGACCTGTTCAGAATATTAAAATGGAGCAGCTTTCGTTATCACAAAGCAGGAGCTGGTAAAGATAATTCGATGAAGAGCAGGTGAAATATGACTGTCATTGGTTGTAAAACAAAATTCGTTGAAACGTGATTGATCATTGACTCCTACTTGTGGCATGAGTTAAATAGTCATCTATAAATGAGAGTCTAAAATAGGAAAAGTATTACACCTTGTTAAATAAAGTAATATTCTTTATAAAGTGTATCTTTGTAAATCTGGCTCAGAGCAAGTTAATAAAAAGTAAAATATGACCGACTCCTGACTTACTGGTTGTCCTTGAACACTGTTAGGGTTATTATGTCAACACATTCACCGATCTTAAGTTTATAGATGGTTGGTTCTTGGAAAAATTATCACTAAGTACAGTTAATTGGCAATCAAGTTACGTAAGCCATACACTAAGAAAACAATGCCTTTTTGTAGAATTTTTTATCCGGAATCTATGACGTTCAGTAAGGTGTAAACACTAACGCTTCCTTCATTGTTTACGGTCAAGAGAAAAAAGCTGCTATATTGAAAAATATGTAATCTAATTACTTACTTACTTACTACTCACTGGCACTATCAAACCCGTAGGTTCATGGCCGCGCGGACATAAGCTCTCCATACATCCCTATCATGCGCTAATGCTTTCCCATCATTCACTGTATAATCTACTTCCCTCAAATCATAGTTAATGTTATTTTCCCCACCTCATTCTTGGTCTACCAACTGGGCGTTTTCCCTCTGGCTTTCCTACAAGAAGCTTCCATGCAAGTCTTTCATTCCTCATACGTGCAACATGTCCTGCCCATCGCAGTATACGAGACTTAACTATTCTTATTATATCTGGCTTCCTATAAAGACCATGTATTTCATTGTTATGTAGTCTTCTCCATTCATGTGTCTGTTCATCTCTCTTTGATCCAAAAATTTTTCTAAGAAATTTATTTTCAAAAACTCGTAATCTCATTTCCTCCCTTAAAGTAAGAGTCCAAGTTTCGCGCCCATATAATATAACGGGTAGAATAATAGTTTTATATATTTTCAGTTTAACTTTTTTTTTTTTTTTTTTTTTTTTTTTTTTTTTTAAGGAGTTGGGACATCAAGAGTCTCTGCAATGTCTCTGCTTGGTCGATGATTTATAGGATTTATAGGATAGAAAATCCAAGAAAAGTCCTCCGGGAAGGACTTTAAGCTGTGGGTCCTGACTCTGAAGATTTTAGGCTCGTGAAAGAGCCATAAGCCTGAATAAAGAGACCTCTGTGCAAAATTTACCTATTAATACTTTATTTTGTCCACTAGGTGTCTCACTGAAGCGATATGCCGACCCCATATCACTTGTTTGGCATCTATGGGTAAACAAGCGCAAATTAATTAGATTTGTTTTAACCCTATTTCCCACAGGGGAAATAAGGGATATGTAGACAGATGAGCACTTACTTCTCTGCTCGTAGAGGGCCTCAAAAGTACGTATATAACATGAGGCCTACATTGCAAACACGAGCAAATATAATAAAATAACTAATATATTGGATATATCAAACACGGGGGTTCATGGCCTCGCAGACATAACCTGAGACAATATTTTCCAGCCATTCCCTGTATATTTCACTCTCCACAAGTCATAGTTAGTTATTCTCTCACCTCATTTTTGGCCTACCTACTAGACACTTTCCTCTGTTTTTCCTACAAGAAAATTCCGTAACTCTCATTTCATGCCACATGTCCTGCACATCTCAAACAACTGAACTGCTTTTATTACATTTGGTTTCCTATAAAATCATAGAGACGCAAACCTGTCAAGAGAGGAATTTAACTGGTTCACATACTTTTCTGACTACACAAGGACTCGTAAGAGTGATCAGCTCAATTTGCAGAGCCACCACATACACAACAGGAACATTTATGACGAGATACACAATTTACTCAGAGATCATTGGTCTTATTTTATGTATAGTTTCCTCCTCCATTCACCTGCCTCTCTTTTTTTGGCCCAAAACAATTTCTAAGCTCTTATTCTCAAATGCTTGTAATATTTTCTTCTCTTTTCAAGTAAGATGTCACGTTTCGTATTCATACAACTGGAAGAATCACACTTTTAATTTTTATACAGTTAGTAACAATCTTGTTCATAGAGCTTATTTTTTTTTGTTAATTTTAGGCTTATTTAAGTTTTACAATTTATACTAGGCCGCGTAATAGTATTAGCTGTATTACGGAAATGTATGACAATTAATTTTACACTTAAATTAATTTGTAAAACCAATTATCACTTTAGCATAGCAACATGGATGGAACTGGAATGCAACAATCTTGTTCATACATTTAAAAGAATGCTGTCTTTATCCTTTGTGTGTTTGTAAACAAATGTTGCGCTACCTACTCAAGTGAACGAGTGGAGAGGATTGTTTCATAGCATTAACGTATCTTTCTTCATTTGTGTACACAATGGAGAGGAGAAATGCAGTTAAGTTCAGACTTAAAGAGAACTATTGTCAACCTTCCTTTAAGAGGTAAATCACTGAGGGAAATAAGGTAATATAGTGGGAAAATCACATGTAACTCTACAGTACATAGTTAACAAGTTCAAGTATGAAGGTACCATGGAAAATTTTCAGCGTAAAGGTAGAGAGAAAATAATAAACGAAAGAGAAGAACGTTTTATACTCAGACATGTTAGAGCACATCCTCGGATTAGTGTCCCGGAACTTAGGCCCATGTTGAAAGAAGTGTCCGGAAAGCTAATGAGCAATCAGACCGTTCGCGTGTGCTGTGGTCGCATAATTATCATGGCCGCAGACCGCGAAAATTGCCATATATGAGAGAAAAAAAAAATGTGCTGCTGCAAGATTACTCTTTGCAAAAGAGCATGCAAACAAATCACAGAAGTTTTGGGATCGTGTAATTTGGTCCGATAAAAGCAAAATAAATGTCTTCGGATCAGATGGCATGATAAGGGTTTGGAGGAAACCCACACTGCTGATGATAAGGTGAATACTCTTCCGACTATGAAACACGGAGGAGATTCAATTATGTTCTGGGCCTGTATGTCTTCCAGAGAGGTTGAAACCTGCACTTCATTAACAGAATAATGGATAAGTGGCATTACAATAGGATATTGAAAAAAAATGTAAAAGTGCCATAAAAATGAGACAGGGACAGAATTATATATCCCAACAAGACAATGACAGTAAATTTACTGCAGACATTAACAAGCTTTGGTTATCTGGGGTGTTCCGAAGCAGCTGACAAAACCTCCACAGTCAGCTGATCTAAATCCAATAGAGAATCATTGGACCGAGTTGAAAAAATTGTCCGTAAAAGGAAAGGGACTTCAAAAAAAGAGGTAACACGTTTAATTAGAGAAGAAACAATAAAAAATTGGTTAATTCAATACAACGACGATGCCAAGCAGTGATTAAAGCTAAGGGGCACTCTACTAAGTATTAAATGAAGACATTATTCTGTGTTTGGTTTTGTGTTTTAAGTGTATGAACAACAATCTTGCAAACAAGTGAATGTTTAATATAGTTGGTTTTAGTTTTAATTATATTTTGAATAGAAATAGTTGCAGAAGATACTTTACTTTATTAAGTATTGGTGTGGTTAGGCTGTTATGATACTCTGAAATGATAATCAGAAATAAATCACATTTCGGAAAATAGAACATTTACTTCATATCACAAAATGTCAGCTGTATAAACAAGGATGTTACTAACTGTAGTAATCATACTATGTTATTGTAGTTTTTTATAGTGAGGTTGGGAGGAGATGGATCCATGTAACGCATATCAAATAACACATGTTGTAAATTAAACAGAATCTTATAAACATAGACACAGTAGCTTTCAATGTTTCTGAATGTGGGACTAAAAATAGATTTGTTGAGTAATTATCATCAGCTGTGAAAGAGATTTCCCAACTATAGCCATAGATTTAAAAATGAAAGCATTAATACATAGTGGAATGTGTGGATAAAAACGAAGTGGAATAATGACTGACTGAAATGCAGATATAAATAAGAAGCCTACTACAGTACATAGTACAAAAGTTTGTAGGTTTGAATTCAGACTATAACTTTTTATCGGATTTAGCGGAAGTTGCGTCTATAGATTTTTTATGCCTTTTTTACTTTGTTCGCCTCGCCATTTATCCTTGAGATATTTATACTCACTATAATTTATGTCTATTTTTTACTAGTACCTGAATAATGAGCAATATAAATATTTATTATAATGTCAATAGTTTTTATTCACTAGCATTTTTACACGCTTTATTATATATATTTCGAATACCTTTCAATGTAGAAATAAAATGAAATGCATTTCAATGCAATAACTTAATCTGCTATGTATATAATGAGTATACCTATATTTTAAAACAAAGACATATGGATGTTTTGTATTTTTTTGTAAGATTTTCTGCTACCTGGGACCAATTCTATGGAAAGATATGTCGTTAAATAGAAGAATAGCACAAAGGATGTCCAGCTCTAGATCTCGGGGTAACGCTGTTGCCTTGAATGAACCGGGTCTGGGTTTCGATCTCTATTCAAGTCAAGTTTATTGGATGATTTTTTCGAGATTTTTCCTACCTGTAAGACAAATAATAGTAAAATTTAAGGTCCAATAGTTCCCGAACACCATTTAGCTATTATAATCACCCTATCATATTCGTCTTGTTTAGTATGAATATTACGTGACTGAATTATGTGTCTTGTAAATTTTTGTGCTCTCTTGGAGGTGGCCCACGATGAGTTGGTATCTCATTCGGAGAAGCCCTCCATATCCTTATTTGGTAAGAAGTATTCCATAATTCAAAGTTTAAAAAATTCTATCCCGACAAGTAGTGTCGCTGTAAAGTCCGAGGCAAAAATATATATAAATGGAGAGGTTAAACTACGAATGAGAAACATTTCGATAAAAAAACTTGTACGCATATTTATTGTAATGCCCAAAGTTTTAATTCACTACCATTTTTTCACATATAGGACTATTTGAATAGTTATCGACAAATATATAAAATTAAATGCATCCCAACATAATTGAGGCGCTCAGAATAATAACGGCAGATCCCAACCGACATCGAATTTTGAGATAGAGGCATGACCGTGCACATGTAATGAAGTATCATACGAATTGGAATATGCCAAAGCTCTCATTTTCCACTTTTAAAATTTGTCCGTAGTGAAAACGAATATTCTCAGCGAAAAAATGACATTTATCTCAAAATGAACTGTGGTTGGGATCAGTCGTTATTATTCCAAGCGCCTCAATTATGTAATATAGGCCGTACTATCTTTATAATGAATGTGTATTTTAAGAATTTAACACGTCCATTTTTCTTACTTTCTCTAAAAGTTACTGTTACCTTAGGCCAATTCTAGAGAAAAATAGGCCGTTAAATAGACGAATAGCAAAACAATGAAAAGTAACAGAAGAAAACTAAAATAATGGCATTTCATGGGAAGGGCCCCATACAAAGTAAAATCTGTCTCCAGAATAGAATTTTAGAGAGATCTAATCAATTTAAATACCTTGGATATTATCTCTCTATCTGGGATGAAAAGGATACCCCTGAAAAAATTACTAGTTATAATAAAAGTTTGGGAGTTATTAATCAAGTTATGAAACCATCCCTTGTACAAAAAACACCAGATTACGTTTATATAACACTTTGGCTAGACCAGTGTTGACCTATGGTAATGAAGCATGGACACTAAAAAGGCAACATGAAAGCAGAATAACGGCTTGTGAAATGAGATTCATGCGCAGAACAGCGGGTTACACCAGATGGGATCGGAAAAGGAACACCGATATCTTAAAAGAATTGAAAACTACGCCAATTTTGGAATATATTAAACAGTACTAACTAAATTGGAAACATCATCTAGAAAGAATGAGTTCAAATCGGATCCCCAAAGCTGTTTATAATTATATACCAAGAGGACGAAGATCACTGGGCCGTCCTTTGAAACGCTGGAGGGAAAATGTTCTATAGGATCTTAACAGGCCTTGGCCTAATACTTGGAAGGAAGGAAGGAAGGAAGGAAGGAAGGAAGAAGAAGAACTATTGGAATGTTGTATGTACTCTATACTATAAAGTTAAAACATAATTAACAGAAAAACTACTAATTGTGGAATGCAGGCTTTCACGGCCGGTAATCATATTATTAAAAGATTCCGGGCTATGTGGCCGTGGTCTATAACTGGCGTTTCTTCCAGACGTTTCTCCCTCAACTGCGGAGGGCATCTTCAGTGGCGAGCGCTTCCAGCTGTTGTTTCCCTGTCGTAGGAGCCTTCGACAGGGAAACAACAGCTGGAAGCGCTCGCCACTGAAGATGCCCTCCGCAGTTGAGGGAGAAACGTCTGGAAGAAACGCCAGTTATAGACCACGGCCACATAGCCCGGAATCTTTTAATACTAAGAGAAACTGCTAATTTGCAAGTTGATTCTAGAAAGTATGTTATATATGCAGGGCTAGTGGATCCTACATCGAACCAGGACGACCTGATTATTGAAACGGTGTAAACAATACTTGCAGCCAACATCAAGACGGGACTAGGTAGGCCTATAGTTGGGTGCTGCAAAAATTGTAGCCTATAATACAACAGGCAATTAGAACTATACAATAAAGTAACTAAAACGCTATGCAGTGTTGTCGATGCTAGCAAAAGCAAAGAAACAAACATAAAAAATGCACACAAATAAGTGTATCAGAATTAAAATGATTGTTAATCCATGAACTTAATACATAGTTGTATGGTCCGCATATTACTCCCCGACTCTCTCTATACTCCGCATAGTACCTAACCTGTAACATTTGTTTTGGTATAGAATGTGGATCTGAAGTTTGGACAATGAATCAACAACTTGCCAGAAGATTAGATGCAGTTTTAATGAACATTTAGAGAAGAGCTGCCAGAAAATATCGAATAGACAGATCCAGTAAAGTGAGAATGCAGAGAGTATCATAATGTATGAGACTGAATATAGAAGACTAAAGTGATATGAACATGAAAGAAAAATGAAGGAACGGATATCAAAGGCTTGTACGTACATGGAACATTTATGGAAGAGATAGAAGAGGAAGACCAAAGGTTGTGTGAAACTACAATAAAAGATCCTTATTCACTGTTCCGTTATTCGTGTTTTCATTATTCGCGGGTTAAAAAAATGCGACACAGTTCCTATATTTGCGGCTAAAAATGTCTTTATTCGCGGATCCAGTCGGCGTATTAGAAGGATTAAGTATCCTTTATTAACGCATCGAGAACTGTTTTTACTGCAGGCACTTGCCAAGGCGGCTTTTACGAAGGGTGATTCAAACCAAATTGACAAATATCGAAGTAAAACAAACCCATAGTCACTAAACCCATAGTTCGTTGTTAAAAGCGGCCGCCGCCGTATTTCACGTGCCGCTATGTTTAAAATGCCGCCCTCGTCACGATCGGTGTTTTATTGTTCCAACTTGTCATTCGTTGCAACAATCTTAATTAAATAACGCGTGTCTCTTCGTCTTTGTTCACAGTTTATGATGTCGAGTTCAAGGAAATGAAAATTAGTTCTGAAGCAGGAAAAAGTAGTGTTACCGCTTAAAGTAAAAATATAAATGCTTGACCGTTTACTCGTTTCATCAACATCACACTGTTTCAATGTTAATGAAACAACTGTACGATTCATCAATAAATCAGAGGACAAACTAAGGAATTCTGTTAATACAATTGGTTCAAAATCTCTCCTTAAATTGTTTTTTTTTTAATTTTTATTTTATTTTGTAACCTGGAACGTATCCCCTATATACCCAAACAAATTACTATTCCATATTCACAGTTTTTGTATTCGCGGCATATTTACGGAACATATCCCCCGAGAATAAGGAGCTTTTACTGAACAATCAAGTCGATGTTGGAGACATTTGTAAATATATAATCCATAAATGTATATTCTAATAAGATATGTTTATTAATTAGGTAAACGGTTATATTAAGAGTGTTTCGAGAGAGAAAAAAACTCAGTAACGTGGAAAATTGTCATAAATACAAAAGTTTGGTCAAGGACAATTTGATTCGATATCTTCTGACACCGACTCATGTTGTTATAATTATGATATTCGTTCAGTTGTCCCTCGAAAATATTGCGAAGATTAAATTGTGCATGTAAGTAGCAAATTGGATATACATTCTATGGATACAAAATCGTGGATAGCCTACAGAAAATTAGATGACGATGCATCCAATCTGCATTCGTATTTACATTCATGTGATAGGCCTATATAAAACTGTACAAAAAAAACGTGGACGTTGATAATGTGGGATATGTGTATGGGCCTTAAAATTATGAAAAAAAAACTTCGGACTAAAATCCTAAAATGCTCAGCTATAGAAGTAATATATTACTGTATACTGATCTCTCCGATACAGGCGTTTTGGTCTTCACACGATTACTAAGGAGGCTACCAGTGTGAAAGATTGTACCTAAAACCACTATTCTTTTACATTAATTATTTTTTATTTAATTTCACGAGGAAAAATCATTCGTGTTTTTTTCGCAAAATATGTTCAATTTTGTAGCTTGATTTTTCATTTATTTATTTATAAACAGGTTTATAATGTAATAAAACATCTTCCTGTGCCCAAAGCTTTTTAAATTTGTATCTTCCTTCTCCATTCTTCTCTATCTTCCCATTCCAATTCTTCCAGATCTAGCTCCCTCGTACTTCTTACATAATCCATGCATTTAAATCTAGGTCGACCTCTCTGTTTTCTCACTAATTTTTCCGTCAAAATATTTAATACCAGGCATCGTATGTTTGGCCTTCTTATTTATATTTAAATCGTAACTTATTAGGAATATAGATAATAAAGAAGTGACAATATTAATAAACTATTATTATCATTAATTAATAAATCTATTTTCCGGCCCTGATTCCAGGGTTCGTGTGATCAAACCCAACCCTGGTCGACGATTTTTTTTTCAGGATATAGCAATTCTGAATATGGCTTGTTTCGGAAGGCACGTAAATCTACTATCTACTATCTAAGATTTACTGCACGTAAAAATACCCGAATCCTAAAATAAGAGTATTTTAACGCCGAGATTTGAATTGCGATCCCTGAATTGTAAAAAACATTGTTAGTAGTATGTTAATTTGACTACAAGGTAAAAGGGGAATAGCATATTTACATGATTACAACTTACACGAGTATTTACTGCAGTGTAAGCTACAGATAGCACGAAATGTTACCCTAGGTGATGAAGCAAAGTGATTCTAGAACCTAGAGTTATCCTAAGCAATGGACTATTCAGTGATGAGTTATACATTAAACCGTCTTGAATCTCGTATGGATGTTTACTCGCAATAACGAAAGAGGTAAATAATGTGGGTCTACTGTTATACACTGAGTTGAACAACCCGCTGTAGGGTTAATGTTGTTGCAGTCACGTCAGGGGTCGGGTGAGCGTGTTCAGACAGAAGTACTATAATTAACTCACTTCGATTATGTAACGAATATAATTAAGCGGTTTACTCAAACGTCATTATTTAAATATAATTACCAGACTTTAAAAATATTTACATATTTAATGTAAACGGCGATGTTTGAAAACAAAGAAATGTGAGGTTATAAATATTCACTGCAACTTGATAATATTATTTATTGCCAAATAGGATCGCATTATTGTAAGAATGCACCCTAGTGGAGAAATAATGAAACACTTCAAACTGTATATTATAATCAACATTATAGGTTATTCATTTATTTTTTTTAGTAAACAACTCAGTAAAATCGAGGAATCTGTTCATTATTTGCTATATTCAATGTATTTGTTGGAGAAAAATAATACACTGAGCTGTTCAGAATATTAAAAAGGAGGTGCTTTTCTTTATCACAAAAAGCAGGAGCTGATAAAGAGAAATCGATAAAGAGCTAGGTGAAACACGTCTGTCATTGGCTGTAAAACAAAATTAATTGAAACATGATTAGTCATTAACTACCATTTGGGGCACGAGTTAAATAGGCATTAAAATAGGATCGATACGAATGTCCTAATATTACATTTTTTATTACGTATCACAAAAATACAGATTGGCCCCTATCTACATTATCTCTACGGAATTATATTATTTACATTATTTATATATATCCTAAACGTATAAACCCTATTTCACCTAAGGTACATTAGGGTTATATTTTCTCAAATTTGTGTCGTTATATAATTTTTAAAATCTAAAATCAAAATATTTTTATGAATATTATTTATAATAACATTAAAAAGTTTGTAGTTCTTCTCTGTCATAAGCTCCTCTGTAATCGGTGTTTTACTTAAACAGGTGACGTTACTTAGAAGACATGTAATTTCGAATCTTTCGTTCCAGAACAATGTGCAATCAAATATAATATATTTGAAGAGAAAAATTATACGCTCAGACCGGGACCCTTGGTTCTCTAGACCAAGTGCTCTACCAACTGAGCTACCTGAGCAAGTACCGATCTAAACGCAAATCTTTCTCTATATACATTGTAATTCCCATCCACCAAATGCTGTGAAGCCATGCTTCTATCTTGCAAATGGCGGCTCCTTTATTAAGAAGACATATTTGGCTTCACAGCATTTGGTGGATGGGAATTACAATGTATATAGAGAAAGATTTGCGTTTAGATCGGTACTTGCTCAGGTAGCTCAGTTGGTAGAGCACTTGGTCTAGAGAACCAAGGGTCCCGGGTTCAAGTCCCGGTCTGAGCGTATAATTTTTCTCTTCAAATATGATTTATCCATCATTGAGATGTACGAAATCAATAATAAAAAAATATAATATGTTCTTCACTTTGATTGCTAATTCCACAATTACAACTGCATTTTCTATGATGTTGAATCTCTGTAGGTATTGGCCAAATTTTCCGTGCCCAGTGAGGAATTGTGTTAATATAAAATTTGGAACAATGTGTTTGCATTTTATTCTGTCATAAATACTTGGAAAGAACAGTTGTCGTGTTAATGTACCTGTGGTACTATTGAGCCACATATTATTCCATCTTGCTATTATATGTTCCTTTATTTGTGACTTCAGGAAAGAAATATGGCAGAGATCATACGCATATGTGAACTGTAATCTGCTGCAGACTTGGCTAATGCATCCGCACGTTCGTTTCCTAATATCCCGCAATGCCCATGTACCCAAGTAAGACAAATATGTTTTGAACTTTGCTTCATCATCTTCTTCTTCTTCTTCTTCACTTCCTGGTTTAGGCAAGAGTTGCCTGTTCCGTCTTCACTAATATATCTAAGATCATCTCTTCCGAGGACGTCCGACATCTCTTCTTCCTCTTGGAAAATAATGGAAGATTTTATTTGGTAATCTTCTTTCTTCCATTCTTTCTACATGTTCTTTCCACTGTATCTTGTTGTTAAATATCTTTTCTTTTATGGAGTAGATCTGCAGTTCTTCACGGATATCCTCGTTTCTTATCTGGTCCATTCTAGTGCAGCCTTTTACTCTTCTTAAAAAATTCATCTCGGCTGCTTGCTTCATTTGTTTCCTAATCTCGAAAGCTATTGGGTTATTGTTATATCTATCATTAATTGCTTTCAGGGCTTTTGTGAATCACTGTGTATACGAGAGCTTATTATTATTACGGAATCTATTAGTAATCAATTTCAATTTTAAGAAACCATCTTTAGAAAATGTCTACTTTATATGATATACTTCAATTACAATTTGAAATTTTTTAATGTATTTACAAAATGTATTTCATTAATTTCGGAAATTGTCTGTATCACTTCGTCCTTGTGGCAATCCTCTAATGAGGAAAGTTTTGTATAATTAAAAAAACGTGCTGCAAGTTGATTGTTACTAATTATGAAAATATAAAATGATCCAACTACAGATTTTAGGAGGCCCTTGAGGTAGTATGACGTTAAAGTTCAATACTTTCTACACAATCGGTACAAGATTTCAGCTGCCTTCATCCCTAGAACTTGTCTCGTACTTATTTTCGTTAGATACTAGTTTACCCCTGGGCCATGTTACCGACAAATGGTTTAGAGCAGTTTAAAAATGAGACTTCATCGGAACTTGAACATAGGACTTCGGTTTGTAGCTCCTGCCTTTACCAACTACGTTACGGAAAAAAGTATAGTAAAAATAATTTTATATGCCTGTATATTCTTACTTGGGTATAATGTACTTGATTCATGGTTTGAAGGGCATTAGTTTTTTATTAGTGCTGGATTGTGCAGTTTTACCTTGGCACTCGGGTCACGGATACAAGTAAATAGATATAATTATGTAAACAGAAGAGAACTATTAACCTCTTACAGTGGTGATAATAACACTTTCTTTTCCTTCCTTAAATTACCACAGCTTTACATTAACACTCTGTAATGCCATTTTCAGTTTCTTTAGGCATATATAATAGAGTAAGTTCGGGTAATGTGGTCCCTTCGGTTTGAGTGGATCCTGTTAATATCTTTTTTAATTGGTGCTGCACTCGAACATACAATATTTAAATTTCTTCCACTCATCAACTTTGACGTGTTCAAGGACAATTTATTTCATTCTTTATGCGAAGAAGGGTCATTTGTGATATTTATGAAAACGACCATTTTAAAAGTTTTTCAAGCTAACAATTAATTCTTAATTTCTGCTATTAAATATTACAGATGTTGTAAAAAAAACTTCTAATATATTTTATTATGTAGATGTTTTAATATACTGACGGGTATGGTTTGATATTATGTGACATGACTTCTGTATAAATAATTAAAGACAACAAAGGAATTCGGTTAATGTAGACCCTCCACGAGGCGGTTAAAGTGGACCTGGACCCATCTTACACGAATAGGCATATTTTATCAAAAAGGGTCCTATATGTAATATATTAATATTAATAATAATTTAATTATTTTATTTAATATTCTTATAATTTTACCTAAATCCAAAGACCGTCGCTCTCTGCACTTGAATGACTTGTGAATGTTATAATGAACGATAATTTTTCAAAACATTAAATAAATATCAACGCTTTTTAATTACGATCAGCCATAAATACTTCCAGATTAATTTGTGTATGTCTGTATAAATTAATAGAGTAAATAAACTTAAAATAGTCTATAGTCTATAATGAACTCTAGGGTCCACTTTACCCGAATATGGAGGTAAAGTGGACCTTTCTTGTAATGTAAAAAAGTTGATAAATTATGAGGATGTTTCCATATTTGAATAAAATAATAATGTTATTTCATAGTTACAACACTAATGATAATCACTGCAATTAAACAAAATTCAAATCCCTTAATTAAAAGAACGAAAACAACAAATTCAAAACAGGGGTCCACATTACCCGAAGTTCCTCTATATATGCATATATATGCTCAGCGAATTCTGAAGTAATTTATAGCAATTGAGGTGATCTCATGAAAACATTTTTGAAAAACTTTACAAATCTTTATAGATCCTTCCTAATGATACAAAACATTCCCATGACAAAAACGGTCTCCGGGAAAGAATTAGCCTTTGCCAAAACTCATTAAAGGATTATGCAGTTAAAAAACCCTCCTCAACTTATGTCTAACTTACGGCGGGTCGAGGGATGATATGCGATAAACTACGTGACATTTGTTTCAAAGCCGTCTTTCCGCATATGCACCGTATGTTAACAAGTGAATGAGATGGTCGCATGCTGAGTTGCGGTCAATGTTTGCTAGAATCATGATTGGTGCACTTAGTATGTATGTATGTATGTATGTATGTATGTATGTATGTATGTATGTATGTATGTATGTATGTATGTATGTATGTATGTATGTATGTATGTATGTATGTATGTATATATGGGCAACAGCAACTTTTTTTTCGGAACCGAAATCGGGATATTGCAATTAATAAGAAGAGTAAGATCGAGTTCGTTAATTAGCAAAATCGAACTAGAATTTAAAACTCGTTTTAACGGCCGCGATTTTTAATCTTTTGTAATGAAACTAGCTCTATTGAAATAAAACGAGAAAGGCATTCTCCAAAAATCAGCAAAATTCTGTAAATCAGCATTGCCAAACTATTAATTCGACTTGCTGAGGAATTCGCTTAGTTTACGCAGTTCCTGCGTGACGGACTTTTTATATAATTCTTATTTATACGCGTTTTAATTTGAGGTAATACTAATTTGACGCGTTGTTTAGGCCGGCTTTTGAATTTTGCTGGCGACGCCGACGGCGAGAGACGTGCGCCTTGTATTGTAGGGGGAGATTCGTGAGCTGACGATTCACGAATCGGTGAGCCCATGGAGAAATTTCCATTTCCGCCTATATCTCCATTCTGGAAAAGTCGGTTCCACGAGTCTTCGATTCGAGAAGTGTCTCGACTAGGATTCCAGATTATTCCTATCCTACTATACCGTACATAAGGAGGTGCGAGGGTCGAACGGGGGTAGTATATCCAAAGTGTGGACGAGTAAACGAGACCTAAGTGTGAAGACAAAAAGTTGTGTTAAGTGAAGCCATCAGTTAACGTGAAAAGATATGAATATTTTCAATAAAGTACTCGGGAAAATGTTTAAACCAAAGAGAGATAAACGGATAACTCAATGGAGAAAAGTTCATAATAGTGAGCTACACAATCTTTATGGGATCTAATTGTAATAAGAGGAGTTAAGTCTCATACACTAAAATGGACAGGACATGTGGTACTAATGGGAAATAAAAACTTCGATTATTATGAAGAAACAACGTATGTCAAACTTAAAGCAGTTATAACTGTTATCAATCTAATAGTTATAACTGTTTATACGTATCAATCTTAAATTTAAAAAGCTATCCTGAATTATATTTCTTCTTTTCATCTGCATAGCTTATTGGTAAGATCATATTTCACTTATGTTAATATTGCTTCGTTTTAATCTTAATAAAATGATTTTTGTGTTGAATATCTGGTTATCAGTTATAACTAACTGGCTACCTAGCTAACTCACTCACTTGCACTATCGAACCTGCATGTTCATGGCCGCGCGGACATAAGTTCTCCAAACATCCCTGCAAATTAGATATATTCCAATTCAAATTCTACCCCCTAAAATAGAACCGTACAAGTGCAATGAAAATATCTGGAACTATAACAAATTTTACAACTTTATCAACTACACAATAGGAATATTTATAAATATACCCCTCTACTTCATCAGCTTTAATCTACAATTATTCGATAATTGCAAATTAGATTTATTCCAATTCAAATTCTACCCTATCCGGAGGTAATGTTTCCCTGTATAATTTACCTCCCTCAAATCATGGTTAATGTCATTCTTTCACATCGTTCTTGGCCTACCTACTTGGAGCTTTGCATTTACATTGCGCACGGGCCTGCTTAGCCGTACGTACATTATTTTTCAATGAATAAAAAATATAAATAATCATAATACAAACAAATACCTACATGGCTACACGCCTACATAAAAAATGTACTAAACATGAATATAGGGGCCTAGATATAAAATCTGTGTCCACACTACATATACAATAATATACATTTACACTCGTCCATGAAAAGACGTGTATCGATATAAAAAAGTCTCATTTTGTATAGCAATAATTTAAAAAAATTACTACAACACAAATTTAAAAAAGAGGCCAAAAAAACACACTCATATGCATACACACCCCCACGCGCTCATACCCCCCTCTCCACCACCCTGCAGACATCAAATGCACTATCAGGCTGTTCAACTTATCAAGACTACTTATTATATAATATAATTGAAGATCGAAAACAAAGACCATATTGAGATTATTATTATTGATAATACATATATCCTTATTGATCTCCATTTTTGCTATATCTCAATTTCCTTACTGTACATAAAATGTTTCATGTACGGAGAGGTTATATTCGCGCGGCCATGATGCTCCGTATTCGATAATGCCAGTGTGTTAGATATAAACATCTATCAACAATAAATATGTGGTACGACAGCTCCAAGCAGACAAGGACGCCCCGCAGGGGAGCAACTGAGTGGCACGGTTGTTCGGGGTAAGCGACCCCCGGTTTCCTGAGCACAGCACACTGCCACTCTCACCGCAACACACAAATTTTCTAAATGCATCAGTAACTCAGAGAATGGAGTTACACCATCTCCCTCATCATAACAATATTCAAATTATACTAAATTACACACCTAAAAAATATATATAACACTTAACAAATAACACAAACATTAGCTAGGGACGACTTCATACCTCGTAGGGGCGCTGGCAACCCACATTGACAGCCTATAGCTGAAGGCAGTCTCTGGTTTTCCAAGTTGGGATTGGAGAAAGGGTTAACTCTTCGTTAGAAAAAAAACTGCTGTTCCTAAATCACAACGAAGCCTCAGATTGAAAGGACACTCAATATGACGACCCACAAGAAGTATGAACACTGGAACCTTGGGACAAAGGTCACCAAATCTGATCTTAGTTAATAGGCGAAAATCACCCTTTTCAGAGAAGAGACGACACGAATGAATTATATACTTTTCTCAAAACCGATAAACCAGCACGTTTTTATGTGACTATTTAATTCATGCCCCAAATGGGAGCCAATGATCAATCACATTTCAATGCATTTTGATTTACAACCAATCACACTCGTTTTTCACCTCGATTTTATCAATTTAATTGTACCAATTTAAAATCAAGCTGCTCCTTTTTAACTTTATGAATAGGTCAGAGCATTATTTTGCAGAGACTGACTCTCTAAGAAATACGTTGAATTCAACAATTTATATATTAAGAGTTAAGAATTGTAGAATTCATGTGATTACCAGATTGTATATATGGTGCACGAATGTGACCAGGTAGTGCTTGCGGGATATAATATAAAAACATTTTGTAGCAATTGATTATATCACAAAAAAACAAACCACTGTTTGCACTTTCTTAAACGTATTATTTCCCAGGAATTTACGTTCCAGAAAAATATAATTGACATATTTACATCATAGAACATCAGAAATTAACGAATAATCTATAATGTTGGTTATAAACAGTTTAATGTGTTTCATTTTATCCCCACTAGAGTGCATTCTTACAATATTGCGATCCTTTGGCAATAAATAATATGATCTGGTTGCAGTGATGAACGTTTCTCATTTTTTTTCAAACATAAATAATATGATCTGGTTGCAGTGATGAACGTTTCTCTTTTTTTTTTCAAACATCGCCGTTTACATTAAATATATAAATATTTTAAAATAACCATATTTAAATATTGATTTGTGAGTAAACAGCTTAATTTTATTCGTTAAATAGTCCTAACAAATACCACTCTTAATTTCCAAATTCTCTAGATAAATTCACTCGTCACTTCGTGAGTCGTGAATTTATCGATAATTTGGAAATTACTCGTGACATTACTTATGATAAATTGTATTGAAGAAGGAAGAAAGCAATGGCAAGAAGGACCATTTAAAATAGCAAGAAATCTTAATGATCAAGTCGGACACATACAAAACTGTAAATGGTTGAGAGTGGATCTCTCTTAGAAGCAAAACAAGTGATCACATCGCCAAAATTATATTTAGAACTAAAATAAACGAACTAAATGTATTAGTAACAAAGCATAATACCCTGAATATTATTAAAAGGGTGGGTTATATGTCAAGATGTTCTATACGATATCCTAGAGTATTAAAAAAAATTTCGTCACTGACAAAGCAGTAGACATTAGACAAATTATGAGAAAGGAGAATAACAAATTGATACCAACATCAAATGAATGATCTTCCACACTCTCTGCTTGCCAAACTAACAGGATACATCTATCCATTAAAAATACGTGAATATATCCCAATTCCAATAAGATTTACAAATGCTAAATGTTTGGACATACAAAAGAAATGTATAGAAATCCTATAGAACTATGTACAACTTGTTCCTGAAATTCTCGTACACCATTTTCATGTAAACATCCACTAAGCTGTGCAAACTGTAAAGGAAACCACGTTTGCAACTCAGAAGTATGATTTTTTATATGGAGAAAGAAATACAGAAAATTAAAGTTACTCAAAATGTAAGCTTTCAGTAAATACGTGGAATACATCGAGGATAGAATTCTATACCAAGTAAACATACTTTTTGGCAAATTGTATCAATGCCTTTCTATTTTCTCGAGACCCATGTCTAACGTCAATAAAGGAAATGCAGCATAATAAATCAACTCTTAATATTGGATATTAGAATATCTAGTCTATAGAAGAATTCAGCCAGCATCAAACATCTCCTTCTCAGAATCAAATTAAATTACAAACTTCAGAACCGAATACATAAACATCACCTAACCTTTTAAAGAATCTTCAAGAAAACGAACATAATGTACAATAAAAAGAGAAAAGATCAGGCGTCAGTCTGCCTATAAACCGCACTACTCCGACGAAATAACGACCCAAATCACAAGCACTAGGAAAAAAATACTTCATAAAATAAAATTGCAAGAGAATATCAAACACGATGATTTATCAGTAATCCATCCATAGTAATTCTGCCCGAAGGCAGGTCTTTCACTGCAGTCATAGCATTTTCATATTATGCTTTGCAGCTTTACTAGAGAATTGTAGGTGTGGTAGCTTCCCGTTGCTTTCCACACCGGTGAAGGATGATGATGATAATGATAAGGATCATGACGATGATGGCCGGATGATTTTCGGGGACCGTTGGGCCCTAAGCTTCCTGATATTTGTCTTCCAAGTGAGGAAAAAAACCGAAAAAAACTCACAAGGAGCCTGTCCCGACCGGGAATCGAACCCGGGCCCGCTGCGTGACAAGGCAGCACGCTACCTCGAAACCACAGCGGTGGACTTATCAGTAATAAAACAGGAAAATAGACTACTATTTAACTATATATTCTTTCGAAAGGAAGTAAAGCAATGTGTCCCTCCCTATCTTAGTTTCATTGCACAAGAAAGTGCCTCTGGTCTGAAATCAGACGCCCTCCTTTGAATTGGGATGCTAACAACCTAAGATGTTAAAGAACATTGATACATAAAAATACTAATTAACTAAAGGGCAACGTACATAAAATCATGTTTGTATTATAGCTAAAACTGAACTTTTGAATAGCTTGAATAGTTAAAGTTTACTATGTAAGTAATTTGTACACAGACAGTAGGAAATATTTTTTTTTCAACATATATGTATACAGATAATGTAGTTTTGAGATAAATTCTTAATGAAATTTGAAGATATATGTACACTGATTTAGATAAATCGTTTATAAACAGCGACATATCTATAATTTGGAGATGTAGTTTTTGAGCTATTATTATGTCTACATTAAGAGAACAGACTTTATAAGCTCGACATAGTCAGTTTCTTAAGCAGTAGGGTTTTCAAAAGATATCTGAATTTCTGACATTTAATGACTCCATTTGCGTTGCGTTTCCATAGTAACGGCATAATTAGCTTCTATCCTATAGGTCGTTACCCCTTAACGTACGTACATAATTAAAGAGTGTTGAGGAATGTGTTTGGCGGAAAATTGAAGATCGGAATAAATCTTATATTCGGATATAATTATTTAATTCTGGGCATACAATATGACAATGGTATTAACAATAATATATATAATATTATTGGTAGCGTGCTGCCTTGTCACGCAGCGGGCCCGGATTCGGTTCCTGGTCGGGACAGGCTCCTGGGTGTGGTTTTTATTTGGGGGGGGTTTCCTCACCCGTAAGGTAAATGTCAGGAAGCTTAAGGCCCAACGGTCCCCGAAAATCATCCGGCCATCATCATCATCATTATCATCACCATCCTTCACCAGTGTGGAAAGCAACTGGAAGCTACCATACCTATAACTTAATTCCATAATAAAGCTGCAAAGCATAGCATCAAAATGCTATGATTGCAGTGAAAGACCTGCACTCGTTCAAAATTACTATGGATGGATGGATATATTGTTAATACCATATATATATATATATATATATATATCCAAAAACTTACCAAATGAAACAAGTACAATTATCTTAGGGAAAAGATAAATATTTCATTAGTTCTATTATATATTTCTTAAATATGTTTTCAATAGGATAATTTTACAAACTAAGAATTAAAGTGATCCTACTGACAGAAGTATAACGAAAATATTATTTATGAAATTATTTCATTTTTTGTGCTTATTATTTTTGTGAACTTTAACGAAAAAATGTATTATGCAATTTATGGGAAATAAACAATTATAATAATTTGGACACGTGGGGAGGATGAGTGAAGATAGATTGCCAGTTAGGAGTTTGAAGTGGATTCCAAATGGGGGAAAAAATAAGAGACCAAATAAGACATGAATAGAGGGAATATGAATTTGATGAATGGCAGGGCACTGCAGGATGGTGACTGGAAGGATAGAGATGAATGGAGGAATAGAACCAAAACTTAATATTGGGCACAGGAAGATGTATATATTTAAAACATATTGAATTAAGAAGAAAATACTATGTTTATAATGAAAATTAACGACAAAATACAAAGATTTATCGTTAATAACAAAAATGGTACATTTAAAAGTTATGTATCTTATTAAAAGTTAAGCAGTTGGCAGCATTATCTTGTTTTATATTAAAATATATTTCCTCCCACGAAGTATTGACGTTGACTATTTTAATAGTCTGAACAGCTGAGAGCATTATTTTTCTCCAGCAAATACATTGAATATACGTAGCAAATAATAAACACATTCCTTGATTTTACTGAGTTGTTTATTATCAAAGAAATTTATTCAGGAAACAGTACAACTATCAAATATGGAAATAGTAAATCTAAAGAAATTTAGTCCAGCAAGGAATACGACAAGGAGACTCATTAAGTTCCATACTGTTCACACTAATAATGGATGAAAATCATCAAAGAAATAAAAGTTGAAGTTAGAAAAGGAATTAAAATAGGTAACAAAGAGCTGAAGATAATAAACTATGCTGATGACACAGTTATAATTGCACAAAGTGAAGATGATTTACAAATGCTATTACACAATTTAGAATCATTGCAGCAAAATATAAAATGAAAATCTCAACAAATAAAACCAAATCAATGGCAATATCCAAATACCCACGACGTGTTAAATTAGAAATAGAAGGGAAAAGTATAGAACAAGTCATGAAATTCAAATATTTAGGAGTAGAAATTAATAGCAGCAACAGAATAACAGATGAAATCCTCCATCAAGCAAATAATGCAAACAAAATATCGGGATGTTTAAACAATACTGTTTGGAAAAATAAAAATTTAAGAATACATACAAAAGTAAGAATTTACAAATCTGTCATAAGACCAGTTCTAACATATGGTTGTGAATGCCGAACAGAAACCCAAAAAACAAGACAAATCAATGAAACAACCGAAATGAAAGTTTTAAGGAAAATCGTAGGAAAATCGCTGAGAGAGAAAATTCGTAACTCTGTTATTAGAGAAGAATGTGAAATTGAACCTATAAACCTTTGGATAAATGCTAGATTAAATTGGAACGATCACATAGATAGAATGGAGAACAGTAGATTAGTGAAGAAAGTACGTGACTGGACACCTCAGCAGAAAAGGCCATTAGGAAGACCACAACTAAGAAGGATGTCACCATACCCCGGGCCTGTAGTGAATGAACACGCAACAAGCTGCCAGCTTTCATGCGTAGAGGAAGAAGAAGAAGAAGTTTACTAAAAAATAAATTAATAACCCATAATATTAATTATAATATACAATTGTATGTGTTTCATTATTTCTCCACTAGGGTGTATTCTAACAATATTGCGATCCTATTTAACAATAAATAACATGATCAAGTTGCAATAAATACACACAAACTCTCATTTCAGATTTGTTTTCAAACATTGCCGTTTACATTAAATATATAAATATTTTAAAATACCGGTAATTATATTTAAATAATGCCTTTTGAGTAAACAGCTTAATTTTATTCGTTAAATAGTCCTAACAAATACCACTCTTGATTTCCAAATTATCTAGATAAATTGGAAATCACTCGTGGTATTACGTATGATAATAATATATTGTCCATTGCACCGAACTTGAATTACCATGTGAACCACCACTGCGTTACCAAGGAAGAGAAAATATACATGACGTGAACATTTCCCCTCAACTCTTCATCCAAATTATCTTTCACTCCTCAACTACTGAGCAATCACGTCTCGAATCAAATGGCTCACCAGTTAATTATGGCTGCAGTAGGTGAAATTACGCTGTCCATATGTACCCCGCTCCCGTCGAAAAACGGCAAGGTGACTGCCAAGTCCCCATCCGACGCCGACGGAAGAACTGACAATAGCAGCAACAACAACAATAATGATAATGATAATAGTAATAATAATAATAATAATAATAATACATTTTATTTATATACGGAATTTTAATGTTTATACATCTTTCTGTGCCTAAAGTTTTATTTTCTTCTCCACTCGTCTCTATCCATTCACTCCATGTCCTCCAGTCCCCTTGTTCTCATTCCAGTTCTTATTTCTTGCATCCACGAGTTTCGAGGTCTTCCTTTCCTTCTTCTTCCAGGTGGACACCATTCCAATGTTTTCCTGGGTAATTTTTCTACTTGCATTCGTCGTACGTGCCCATGCCAATTTAATTGCTTATATCTTGTATAATTACTATTGAATATCTTATAGCAGGATTTTAATATCATAATAAATATGGAAGTTAAAGTTAATAATTTTGTATTTTAAAATTCTTTTAATATTTAAATATACATAAATAAAGAAAAACATCTAAATAATTCATTGTTGTTCATTGTTGAATAAAAAGGCTCAGTAATAATTAAAGAAATTGCATTACATAACTCTTTCTAAATAATGCTTTTAAAATTGTTTTAAGTCATTGTTGTCAGAATTATAAAGCTTTCTGTTATAACTGTAATAAGGACACCTGCTTAACTTCATATTTTTGAATGAAAGTAAACTAAACTCTGATTGGATGTTAAAACAATTAACTTTTTGATTTAACAAATCAAATTTAAACCTGGTATTTAAGGGCTATTAACCAATATAATTTAAAATTACTATCATGTGATATAATAATGTTCTTTAAAACTATAAAAGAATTATACTAGTCATTCTGCATACAACTTTCAACAAACATAGAAGCAATAAGAGTTCTTCTGATAAAATGTGATATTTAATACAAGAAGAATAGTTGATTCGAGAAAGGAAATTAATTTTATTTTAATTGACGGTGAAGAATAATGCCACATACATTTACTTAATCTGCTGGGAACCTACAAAGTGAATAATGTGAAATTATTTCTACAGAAACATTTTTTTTTATGATTGTGAAGAGTTTTCCTATCCAGTGTACCAATTTCCGACCCTAAGAACAGAATCCAGCTCTACCGAAAATTAAACCCAACCTGACCATCTAGGCCCATCCATCCACCCCTTGGGATACCTCGGTCGTCCTGACCATACTCCCAAGTCCTAGTTCTAGTCCTACCTATTCTATGTTCACGCCCACGTTCAAGTTCACGGTCCTTAAACCAACACCCTAAGGAGAGAGTGTTGGAGTTTGCAGTTCTGGGAATTGCTGAGCTACATAGTACATCAGGTCGCTCAATCCTGACGACCCCACAGTTGGTCCACGGGCTCCATGAGCCTAGCCGGGAGGACTGCTGTCGCAGATCCACCGACCATTCCCCTGTTCTGCCTCCAGGGACGTGTCCTGCAGCCGTTGTGAGACCGGCTAGGGCTACAAGCCCAACAGTGTGAGACTTTTAGTACATCCAGGTGCTCATCTCCTGGCGACCCCATAGTTTGTCGACGGGCCCGTAGGCCGAGCCAGGAACCAGTACAGTAGCTCCCCTCTGGACTGGTCCGAGCCGAGCCCTGGTGTGCCCCCAGGGACGCCTTCTGCAGCTGTTGTGGGCCAGCACGGAGCTCGCATGCTCCAACAGATGAGCAACTAGTAAGACAAGGTGCTCAACTCTTGCCTACCCCACTAATGGTTCACGAGTCCCATGGACTTAACCGGGAGGACTGTCTAGCAGATCCACCGATCTTTCCCCCAGTGCACCAGCTGGGGACGTGTTTGGTTGCTGAAGTGGGTCCAGCCTGAGCTATAGTACGTCAGGTCGCTCAACTCCTGACGACCTCACAGATTGTCCTTGGGTCACTCGGTTCCAGAGTCGGCACTAAATCCCACCAACAAAGACCGCGCTTCCTCCTTTCCCGAGCTTATTGACCTGGTGGTAATTCCCAGCATTACGCCCGGTATTGTCCCATCCAGCCCGTTCGCAAGACTAGGCCTAGTCGTGTAGCTGCTGTGAGGCAGCCCACTGAGCAATGTAGGCATCCAGGGAGCTCATCTCCCATGGTGCCCCCACAGATGGTCTCAGGTTCAATGAACCAGGAGATAGGGGGGCACGATCCCCTAGTCTCCCACCGCCACGCCAACAGCGGCACATGCCCCGCTGTGGGCCGGGATAGTTCTAGGCTTGACAGCAGGCCCCTTTCGCAAATGTTTTTCCTGCTGACCCCATCATGGTCCGCGAGTCCATCGGACTTGGAAGGGAGGACTGACTAGCAGATCCACCGACCTTTTCCCCACTACGCCACCGAGGGGACGCGTTTTGCTGCTGGAGTGGGCGCAGCACGAGCTATATAGTACGTCAGGTCGCTCGAGTCCTGACGACCCCACAAATGGCCCGCGGGTCCGGTCTGGACCTAGCCGGGAGGAATCCAAGCAAACCACCGACCGTTCCCCTATCCGCCACCCGGGGACGCGCCCTGTTGCTGTTGTGAGCACAGCTGGAGCCCGACGGACCCCCAGGGACCCAACCTGACCAGTAATTCTTTTTCTTTTGGGACACCAATCCTTCAAAATGTTACTACAACATCGGGCATGAAGAGAGTTAGCTGCTTCAAAACATCGCCACAACATGGGAAAAGAATTACTTCTTCAATCTAATATTCATTTTTTCTCGTATGACAGTACTTCTTATTTTTTTCTAATTTTGAAGATATTGCTGCTCTCCTCAAAAAATCAATTTCTATCGAAATAAGTTTTTGTTCTAAGTTTTTATTGAATTTCCAAACTTCAGCTCCATATGTGACAGTACTTCTCACTATTGAATTATATATTTGTAACTTATTTCTTCTGGTTATATGTCTATTTCATAAGACTCCATTCATCATTGCTGTTATTGCTCTTCCTTGATTTATTCTGTTCTTAATATCACTTTCTTGTTTATCCTCTTTATCTACTTTTACTCCCAGATACTCAAATTCTTCACATCTTCTAATATACCCTTTTGATATAATATTAAATCTTCGGTTTCGGCTCCACATCCCATCTATATATATATTTTTTTCTAAATTTATTTTCAAACCCCAGTTATCGTATTCATCCAATAATTTTCTGAACTTAAACTCCATGTCTTCATATTCTTGAGCAATTATTACCTGGTCATCCGCAAATAATATATAATAATAATAATGATAATATAATAATAATAATGAATAATAATAATAATGCTATTATTATTATTATTATTATTATTATTATTATTATTATTATTATTATTATTATTATATTATTATACATCTTTAATCTGACCAGCCTCATGGGCTAGTGGTCAGCGTTTCTGACTACTGTTCATGAGGTATCATAGGAATTTTTCCTTAAAGAGAATTATTCGTGTGGTTGCCCATAGTCTGTAGTTTAGGTTGAGAACTCTCCTGGCACATCATTATCATAATAATCATCAACTCTCATATCATCGGGGCAGCGTAATACCGCTTTCAAGACCCCCAACTTCAAAAGTGGGTTAC